>VCCN01006403.1:2387700-2403044 GCA_006491835.1 Architeuthis dux | reverse complement strand
GGTCAATCCATAAAGAAACCGAACTTTTGAAACAAGTGCGCCAATGGGACGTTTTAGCATGCTCTGACTGAAATGATATGTAGCAGTGATCTTGACTCTTTGTATAAAAAATCTGCATCATGCCACGTCGTTTAGTTTTTGAGATACACATGCCAGAGTGAATGTGTGACTAGTGCGCTTGGCGCACCCCCAGTTGAAAAGTGGCGTGTTTGTGTTAAATTCTGTTCCAAATTAGGAAAACCTTGTTGGGAGACCTTTCTAATGTTGCAACAGGCCACTTGTCAAAGCCGTACGCAATTCTACCGGTGTAGCGTTTCAAATCGGGAAGAACATCCACCAAAGCCGATGTTAAATCAGGACGACCTTTCTCGTCGACGGGGGAAGATTACATTGAAAAAGTGAGTCCTGTGATTCGTGGGCATCGTCGCCTAACTCTGCGTGGAGTATCCGAAGAGGTAGGAATCTGATAAAGTTCGTGCAACACGATTTTAAAACAAAAACTGATGATGCATCGTATTGCCACAATACCTGCTGACAACGAATAAAGTCCATTCAGTTTTTAGTTAGTGTATGGCAGAGGCAATGCGCTCTCTGGCTGCTTCCTAGTTCAACTTGTATACAGAACGACTGACGATATCTTTCAAACTTCTTCTCACCCAATGTATTGAACCGATGGCTCAAATCTTTTGAAGGATTGCCTAGTTGTCTACTTAAATATCTCGTTAGTTTTATGTACACAACAGACGCGTTGCCTTGTAAATAGCGTCTGAATTATGAAGTCTGCAAAATGGGAGAGAACAGACGATCTTTTCAGGAAACCATGTCATTACATTGTCACATTCTATCTGTAAAACATGATTAGGTATATTTATGCACATTTAGGTATCAGTCTGGGAATTGTTGTACATAAGATATATGTAGGTTACGTTTATTTATAATTGAGACCACGTTTACAAAAAATGAGTATCTGATGTATGTGTAAGTTGCCTTTATATACGAAGTCTGCCCGGAAAGTAACCGACATCAAGGAGAACGAGGCGAGATGTAGCAGATCAAATTCAGTAGAGTCTGCGAGACTGACTTACTTACCTTTCCGAGGCGCACAGAAGACGTTTATATCACATACATGCATGTATATATATATATCGGTATAGAGAGGAAGCTGCTTATTGTGATCACTTTGGGGCAGGGTCTTTTAGATTATAATAACTGGCTGATAACATTAAGCAAAAGATACACAGAGGGAGTCGCTTAATGTTATCACTTAAAGTGTTTAGGACCGACTGGTTTTGATAACAATAACCGTTTGTTAACATTATCCGTGATTATAATAAGCGGCTTTCTATATATATCAAGGTTAGCTTAGTCTGGCCACGGGCACACATGTGGAGTAACCTGTAAGGATCAAATTCCTTACAGTTGTAGTGGTCAGTGAGACTAACTTGCTGACCTATGCTTCTCGGTGAGGTGAACAGTGGACATCTATACAATCTACGAAATCCCATTAGTCCTAAAAAGAATGGGATACAACTTATGCATCCTCCCAATAGTCACTAGGGAGCTGAAACATGGAACCTAGCAAAAAGAATTGACCATCAAACTGAGAACCATGCAACGTGCACAGGAGATTTACCACTTTAATAAAATCGTTTAAGAGTTAACATGGTTAAACACACAATCAATGAAAAACCTTATTAATACATTTTTATTAATTAATAAAATCAGAAAGCACTCAGGCGTCTTTACGAGCCGGCAGTCTTGCTGTATAGATACACGTTTCCCCCGGTATCCGAAAGTAGAGCGTTCCTATAAAACCTTTCGTTAGCAGAAACGGCGTAAAGCAAAGAAACAATTACCATTGATTTATATGGGAAAATGTTTTGAGCCATCATTAGTAAGTAGTAATGATTTGCTAGACTCGCACGGTCATTATTGCTTCACCGTGGCGGTCCGACGTCACTACCTATGGCTGTAGAGAAATAAGTAAGGAACTGTGCAAGACTTGCTTTATAAGGGGACAAACATACAACTTAAAGAAGTTGGACTTGGGATAAAAATATGAAGCAATAAAAAAGAGATGTAAGAAGAAAGACAAATATGAAGAAAGAAAATAGGGATAAAAAGAAGAGGAGGACAGAAAGATAATAGGGAAAAGAAATAAATAAGAAATATATTAAGATAAAAACGAAATTGAGAAAGAAGAGGAAAGGAAAAAGAATAAAAATGAAAAAGAGGAAAGGATGAGAAAGAAAGCAAGAGAGAAAAAGTAGAGAGGTAATGTGGCGAAGATGTGGAAATGGTCTTGCCCAAAGGAAATGGCCTGTCGTCTGTCTTGTGGAGGGTCCGGGAAGCAAAAGCTAAAATGAACGAGTCGTCGACAGATGTAGACGAGGTGGAGTGTCGGTGGCCCGTATGTTGGGTGCTAGTAACCCGGATGTGGCGTGCTTTTGCGTATAAAAGGCCAGGCGGCGACGGCTCGTCAGTGGATTCTTGGCTTGCCACCGGAAGCCACATTGGAGTGCACATGTTCTATGAATTACGTTGTAGCGTCTCTGAGTTCGTGACAGTGGTTATAGCTGTTGATAAGTTGTGATAAGTGAGGAAGTGTCCCTTGAAGGAATCGTTCCGGTGCTGCGACATTGACGTGCTGTTTGACTCGTTGCATCGTACTGTGTCGGTGTCCCCCCTTGAAATCGACAGGTAATACAAAAGGGAAGAAGAAAAAGCAGAAGAAGGACGAAAAAAGAAAAAAAAGGATCAAGGTAAGATAAAAAAAGAAATGAAGAAAGAAGGAAAATTAAAATGGAAGAAGAGGAACGGATAAGAAAAAACAAAAGAGAAAACTAAAAAAAATGTTAAAAAAGGAGAAGAAGAAAGAGAAAAGAAGGGAAAGAAGAAACGCGAATGAAGAAGAGAAAAATTAATAACAGAAAAAAGAAGAGAAAGAAAATGGTGGTAGACAAAAGGAGAAGGAAGAAGAAAAAGAAAGGAGAAGAAAAAGGAGAAAGAGAAAAGGAAAAAGAAAGAGGAAAAGGGAGAAAGGGGAGGCAAAAGAGAAGAGAGAGAGACAATCCTGGCTGCTCCAGTCAAACTCTGCTCCTACTTTTACTTCATTGCCTAATTCTACTATACATGCTGGGGGTATTTATGACTTATCAGTTTAGCGCAGGCGGTAACACACCAGGCTAGCGATCACTAGATGAATGCGGATTTACACCACTAATTTTGATGAGGATTGTTCTTGTTCTTGTTCTTGTTACATAGGAAAATAAAATCAACTCTGACTTTGTCCTGGAGTTTGACAAAAAAGGAAGCAGAGAAAGAAAGGAGAAAGAAAAGATGAAAAAGAAGAGCAAAGAAAAAAGAAAATGAAAAAACAGTAAAGCAAAAGAAAACTAGATTTATGTAAACATGAAAGTGAAGTGTTCGTTGTTGTTTCCGTCTATCGATACTAAATTTATAGAGGACTTCCCTTTGCACAATATTCCTGCTAACCGCAATGAATTTCTCATCGCATAAATCAACGCCATTTTACGTACGTTCACTCGATAAACTTCTGAAAAGCTCTGCGAACAGACAAGAGCGTTGGGCAGAGTATCAACTCTTTAGAAAAAATCGTTTTGCTTTATACTTGACACGAGTAAGAATAAGTTGACACTAGGAGACAAAATGGCTGCCAATCACATCCGATATAATTCAATGGGTTACAATACTTCATCTAATAATAAAAGAAATTGCTTCAATAATATAGGGTGGCGCAAAGTCAATTACCATTTTAAAACTTAAATAACATTTTTAATAAAAAGGTGAAGACATCTTTACTTTAGATATATTTATTTTGGACCTAGGAAATTGCTTTGAACTAATTGTGGAATATAACATCCCGCAAATGCCTTCCATTTTCAGCTTCGCAGAGTTGAACACTTTCTATGATAATGTTCCATGACATGACGTGAAATCCATTTGCGAAGCTGAAAATGGGAGGCATTAGCGAAATGTTATATTCCACAATTAGTTCAAAGCAATTTCCTAGGTCCAAAATAAATATATCTAAATAAAGATGTCTTCACCTTTTTATTAAAAATGTCATTTAAATTTTAACATGGTAATTGACTTTGCGCCGCCCTATATTATTGAAGCAATTTCTTTTATTATTAGATGAAGTATTGTAATTTCCAAGGTCCCAAATAAATATATCTAAACGATGGCGCCGATGATCGGTGTAAGGAGTGTTTTTTCTTGGACTATAGCTATTATTTTCGTTGTTCCCACAACGTTTCTGCCGATTCATTCAACGGCCATCTTTATATATGGTGAAACCGGGACGTGTTGGTACATTTTCATTTAGATGGCTGTAGCGATCTGTGAAATTAATTCATTAAAACGCAAACATGACCAAAGTTACCATGGAAAAGAGACTTCCTTTGGATATGTCGTTTAAATCTGAAACATTTGTCAAGTTTATTATATCATCATTTAAACAAATCTGCCCCACCAGTGGAGATAATTGGTACAATCTGCTTGGGCAAGTTAGTTCTTTTACTAGTAGGTACAGATGTGATTAATATATTGTTATACTTGTGAAATATACAATTTTAAACCCGGCAGAAGTATGTATTTGACTAAAAAGTAAGCTTTTAGGAATATAATGACCACTTGGTAGGACAAGTGGAATCATATGTGAGTGGCCCTCCATGATGCATTGTAATAAGGTGGAAGATGGAAAAAAGAACAATAAAAAAGAATGACGACACCAATGACTTGTTTGAACTTTGTTTTGTTATTTTGCAGACTTTTTGTTTTTTCTCTGCCTCAATTGCATACAATTACAGCGTACCAAGTAGACCAGCTTGAAATGTACCGACCAGCTCCAAACACATTGTTTTCTTACATTCTATTCCAAGAAGAAGTTTAAGCTGCTTGAAATGTAGTATATATATGCTGTTTATTGCCACTTCTCATAAATATATACTGCACTATCATCAACCGCACATACAACATGAACTAAGCACTTGTTTGTTAAAGTTAAAAAGTTACTTACTAGGGTGAAAAAACGTTTTTCATGCAAAACTATTCCGGCTTACAGCACAGATGACTCAAACCTAGTAGAAAAATGGCCCAAATGTTTCTGATCAAAATGAGGCTAACAGGGGCGCCATCGAGTGGGGGAAAACGAAATTAAAACAAGTAATTCAACCTGCCCCTGTGTTTCTTTGTTAGACAAGGACTACCGTCACTGCTGAACTACGAAAGCTACATCGCATTGAATTCCACCCTGGTCTGAAATACACATTTAACCGAAATGTTTATGTATGCCGCTTCATTGAGTTTTCTCACTTTCCAGCGGAGTTATATGCCTGTTATTCGGACTTCCTCCAGAACAACAAACATAACAAGAAGAATGAGTTCGATTGCCTATAACTATACATTGTACATCATATAACTGAGCTAATGTTAACGAGCATCATTATCCTTGCACAGCAGAACTGACAAATACTTGCGTAGTTAATTTTGTGAAAATCAAAAAGGGAGTGTTTTTTTCGGATGTGAAATTAACAATTTTAGTCTGAATTTTCCAAGTCAGGGCGTTGTTATAATTACACATTCCTCGACGAAACTGGCTCAAATGAATTAATTATAAATAAATGAATATTAACAAAACTGGCTTCTGCAGGGTCAAACTCTACTTCTACTTCTATACCGACTGAAAATGATTACTGCAACCTTTGTATTATATATTATAATACATGAAAAATTATTATTTGTTCTATATTTATTTATTAGAATGAAATAAACCCATGCGTATGATACATTTTCATTAAAATCCATGACTTGTCAAATTAGCTGAGTTAGTAACACACCGTGCTAGCGATCACTAGTTCGTGAGTTCAAATCACAGTAGGGGAATCTAGATTTTACATGTCGGTTTTCACCCCAAATTTTGGTGATCTTGTTTTTCTTGTTAGAAAAGTAAAGTCAATTCCCCACTTTGTCTTGGAGTTTGACAACACCCTTGACTTTGTTTTGGAGTTTGACAACAATTTGATAGATTTGAAAAAAGGTTAAGGAAAACATTTACTAAGATCCGTTGATAAAGTGGAAGCGAAATGAAACGATGTGTAACGATTGGTTGAGAAGCAATTACCGTATTTAACCCATAAGAACCCACTGTGACACAGGTGTCACATACAATTTAATTGATCTGCAAAGTCTCTTATATAATATTATATTTTATCATTGATTTTAACTCATAAAGTGTATTAAGTGACATCTAATAAACCTCCTGGTGCAGTCACATTACTGGGGGTCAATTTGCCTACCCATAATCCCACATAATGTTCCTTCAAGTAGAAATGGGTCTGGGTTCTTATGGGTTAATATAAAAAATCAGGTCAAAATTGAGGGCTAGCATTACACTCGAGCGTAAAAAAATAATAACATATATACATATTCAAATAGTTATTCGGAGGATTGAACCCCTTTTTGTTGTTTGTGTTGTTAATACGACGTTTCGGCCGATCAATTCTTCGGCCTTCTTCACCCTGTAGGATTCGGGTGTTTGTTTTTATCCTTGCCTTGTCAGGTTTGGATTTCCGTACCTTGTCCCTGTTGAGTAGCTGAAGCCACATCGGGTTGAACTCCGCACTTGTCTAACTAATACATTCAGTCGACATGCTGATGTGTGCTTCCGCTACCCAACGGGGACAACGTACATAAATCCAAACCTGAGAAGGCAAGGAGAAAAAACATCCGAATCCTACGTTTTAAGCGTTGCCGCCATTGGAGAAAAAACTTCTGTTTGCCACCATCACATTCGGATGTTACACCCTATGAAGGCCGAACAATGGATCGGCCGAAACGTCGTGTTAACACCACAAACAACAAGGAGTTCAAGCGTCCGAAGAACTATTTGAATGTTAATGACCCTTCTCAAAACTATAGAAAAAAAATATATTTGTTGTTTGTGTTATGAACACGACGTTTCGTCGATCCATTCTTCGGCCTTCTTCAGGTGTAAAATCTGAGTGTGATGGGGTAAACAGAAATGTATATTTTTAAAGGGAGTAACCAGAGCCCTGCGTTATAATGGTTACCACCTTTAAAAATAAAAACTTCTGTTTACCCCATCACACTCAGATGTTACACCTGAAGAAGGCCGAAGAATGGATCGGCCGAAACATCATGTTTACAACAGACACAACAAGATGTAGTTCAAACGTCCGAAGAAACATTTGAATATATATATATATATTATTGATTTTTAGTTACAAAAAGTGGGTGTCACATTATATTCGAGATCGCATTATACTCGAGTAAATACGTTAGTAAACATAGAGACACGTTGAAACGCACCTTGCCAATATGCTTAAACTGTAAAGTGTACAATGAATTTATAATACCAGCTATGGCGTACGGATGTGAAACATGGAAACTAACTAAATCACTTGAAAACAAACTAAGAATCATAAAAAGAACAATGGAAAGCGCAATGCTAGGAATAACTCTAAGAGATAGAAAAAGGTCAACATGGATTCGAGCGCAGATGAGTTAAAAATTAAAAGTCATCAAAAAAATAATTAAGCGACAAAATGGAGGACACATAGCAAGAAGGAAGGATAACAGATGGTGCAGAAAGTTAACAGATTGGTGCCCAAATGATAGCAAATGCAGTAGGAGACGACCAGAATAAGATGGAGAGATGAAATAGAAAGGTTTGTCGACATAGCAGATGTTAGCACAATCGCGGTCAATATGGAAGGAGCTGGGGAAAGACTTTGTCCAGCAGCGGTTTTCTGATGGCTGTTGATCGCTATGCTGCTGCTGCTGATTAACAATAGAATACTACCTGGTATGAATATAGACATTCTGAAGTGCACCTTGCCAATGTGCCTAAAGCGTAAGGTATATAACGGCTGCATGATACCAGTGATGACTTATGGATGCAAAACATGGAAATTAACCAAACGAGCTGAAAACCAGCTCAGAGTAGCACAGAGAGCCATGGTAAGAGCAATGCTAGGGATAACTCTAAGAGATAGAAAAAGATCAACATGGATCAGAGAGAGGACTAGAGTGAAAGATATTATACAACTAATTAAGCAGCAAAAATGGAGATGGGCTGGTCACCTAGCAAGAAGAGATGACAATGGATGAGGGAAAAGACTAACCGATTGGTGCCAAAGGGACAGTAAACGAAGTAAGAAAACACCAGGCACAAGATGGAGGGTCGAGATAGAAAGGTTTGTCGGTAAGACGTGGCAGAGGTTAGCACAAGATAGGTCATCATGGAAGGAGATGGGAAAGGCCTTTGTCCAGCAGTGGATCTATAACGGCTGATGATGATGATGATGACTGTCTGATAGTGACAAATAAATACTATACATTAGTAATTGTATAATAATGCGTAATGTATAATAATGTCTATTATATAATAGCAACAATAGAATCAATGTATAATAATAGAATAATCTATCTTCATCGTTCACTTTCCTTAGTCATATGTTGTACCCGGTAACACCCAAGAATTGTACAGTACTTTTTGTTTATTTTATTTAGCACCTGCTGAATATGAACAATTCACAGATCCAATTTCTTTTTTTTGTGGGGGTGGGGGGGTCTTTGTTTTTTTTCCTGGTCTGTGATTTTGTGTTATGTTTTTTTTGTTGTTTCTGTTATTGCCTTTTGCGAAGATTTAATTGTTTTTCTCTCTTCCGCTTTCTCTGATTGATTATGGGCATTGAACAGTAGATCTCTTAGCCACAAGTCCGTTGCTGCGCCCACAGAGCTATCACCGTCGTCAAAGTATATGAACCCAGTTCCCAAATAGGTATTTACTAAGCTTAGCTAACAAGCACAAAACCACAAGTATAGGGCACCCAATGAGGAACGAACTACAGAATTAATGGTCTTTTGTTTTTATTTTTTGTTTTTTTTGTTATTGTTTTCCGGCGAAGATTCTCTCTCTCTCTCTCTCTCTCTCTCTCTCTCTCTTTGTCTGTCTCACTGGTTATGGACATTGAACAGTACACCATATGGCCATCAGTCCCTTGCTGTAACCACTGAGCTATCCCTGTCGCCAAAGTATATGCACTCTGTTTCTAAGTGCAAAAATGCCCCCGCTCGTCCCCCATCCAGTTCCCAAACAGCGTATCTGTTGCTTATCTGTCATAAAACTTGCGCCATGTTTTGAAGAGTGTTTTTCTAATGAACTATCGTGTTTGTTCAAAATGCAAACGAATCGTCCAGATTTGAACACGCGCCATTTTGTTTATGTTCTATAAATGGTCTCTTCTATACTTGGGATTTGCGAGAAGAAAAGTGACTTCGGCGGGTGATATTTTGTAGAGGAAGAAAATAAATTTAAAAGATCACACACCCGGGCACCTTACCATGAATCTGTGCTAAGGCTAGTAGTTCTCAAACTGTGTGCCGCGGCACCACAGTGTGCCGAAACTGGGTCCGGTTCATCTTCCAGAATTTCACTTTCCCGAACTCGATTTTCCTGAACGCTGATTGGCTGACTTTTCACTTCGCCGACTTTTCACATTCCCTACATTTCATTTGCTTGAAAAACAAAGGAAGACAATTTTAGTCACTGAACAGACCTTTCTTTCATACTTTATTATTTACAAAATCACCGGTTAACCTTTCTTTTCTAAAATTAGTGCGATGGGGGTATGTTAATGTTTACAATTTATGAAAACGAAAGCATCTATTGTAAATGTGGTGTTTATTTACAATAAGATTTAGTATTTACAATATATATCGTGTATAAGATTTATGAAGAAAAAAAAAGGATTTTATGTACGATCGTATGTGTAGTGTGAGGATGAATACCATCGACGCAACTATCTCCCAAATATGCCACGTTATTCTTTTTCGTATTTACGTATTTCGATCCTTTAACATGTCCAGTACCAGTATTATGTCTGTCCTGCTTCTGCCACAGAGTGGGCAATCTAGTGGTTTTATCACAAGATTTTGGGAGATCTCAGCCTTTTTAGAGACAGATGAAAGAAAAAAGGGACAATGAGTACGTATATCAGTATTTTTTATATGAAAGTTTCCTTCATTGATTACTGATCAATTGTTGTATAGGCCGAGAAGAATTTGCTGGACTTCACTATAAAGGAGACTCGAAGACTTGCTTGTAAAAATATCTGGACATATTTTTATTACACAACATACATCTTTGTCGGCCGGAGAGTGTAGAGTGGGAGAGAGATAAGGAGAACCGCCAGGCTGTCCCTAACAGGGACAGCGGTCTCGGGCCTTAACGGCTCCGCTGATGTCTGCGTCGTCTTCTTCGAGTGTCGAGATTTCTGCCCGCTTCCCTGGGAGGGATGCCAGTCTTCTGCTTTATAGATCTCCCCAATGCCTACGTGGTGCCACACGGTGTCAATCACCGGTACCCATTTCCTGTTTTGAACACTGACAATATTTAGACAATACCCATCTCCCGAGGTGACTGGGTTCACCCACATTTCCGCCACAGGTGTCCGGATACATAAATCATAACACAATGAGTTTGTCCAATTCAATTCATGTTTACAGTGCGTCAAACTTCTTCATTACTACCTCAATGTTCACTATTATGTGGAAGCAAGATGGTAATCCGAACAGTAAAGTCAAATATATTCCATCATCATCATCATCATCATCATCATCATCATCATCATCATCCGTTTAGCGTCCGTCGTTGGACATTGACCTTTCCAAGATTCGCCAGACCGCTCTATCATGGGCGTTGCGGAGCCAATACTTTTTGAACTTGTCTAGTTCGTCATGCCATCTTATCTTTTGCCGGGCACAGTTTCGCATATGATCTCTGGGGATCCACGTCGTGATGTCCAGTGATTGTCTAATATTCTTGCAACATTGCCATCTGAGTTTTCTAATGATTTCTATGATATCTCTTACCCCTGTTCGTTTTCTAATATAAAGTGATGTCTTGTGATCCCTCCATGTGATGTGAACTATGATTCTCTCCTGTGCACGTTGCATGGTTGACTATCGGGAGGATGCATTGGTTATAGACCTTTCTTTTTTAAACTAATGTGATTTTCTTGTTCTTGAATGTTGAGCCTCCTCTACCGAAAACTTGCCAACCTACAGTGATCCTTCGCTTGGGTGTGCCGTAATACAATCATGCTTGAGAACCGTTGCGTTAGGCACTCATATAGGACATCCCCATCCCGTGGAGCAATGGTTAATGAGCTAGCGTAACATACAATTATTACTGTAGCGATTTCCAGTTAAATATAACGATGAGTCTGATGGGGTTACGATTGGCCTAAAATGGATATTTCTCGAATTACGTTTCTTGGACACCGTGTAAAAATAGCATTTCAGCTTTTTGCAATAAATTTCTGTACAGACTAGTTTGACTTATACACACATAGATATGGTCTCGTTGCTTTATGATTAGTTGAAGCTCAAGTGAGATGTATAAAACAAATTGTAAAGCAACAACAATTGGCTTACGTTGTCTTTTAAGAATACAAAACGTTTTTAATCAGCCAATTGTTCTGTTTTGATACAAGCGACAAAAATAAAGAAGAAAGAAAGAGAAGAGAAGAGAAAGAAACAAAAGAAAGGAATTGAGAGGAAGAAATAAATAAATTTATTTATTATTTATTTATATATAATACCTCTATGGGCATCTCCTTATAAAATATTGTCTCATCACATATTAAAAAATACATTAAAAAACCCAAAAACTTTTTAAACAAAACAGTACAATAAGATTACACAACAAGATTACACATTGTTATCAATAATGGAAAACATTTCATTTAGATTCACGTGAAGTAATTGATTTAAAAAACAAATCTTTTACCAGCCCAGCATCGGCATTTCACACATCGGCTTGCCATACTTATACTTATAAGTAATAGCTTAAATTCTTAAGGTAAAGAAAGAAAGGAAAAAGAAGGATAAAGAAACAGACAGAAAAAAGAAAGAGTAGAAATGAAAAGGGAAGACGACGAAAGAATTAAAAGGAAAAGGAAAAAGAGAGGGAAAAGAAAAAGAATAAAAGAGAGAAAAGGAAAGCAGAAATATTACTGAAAAAGAAGGAAAATAACGAAGGAAAAGAATGAAAGAAAAAAGAGTAAGAAAGAAGAAAAGATGAAAAGAACGAAAAAGAATAAGAATGAAAGAAAGAAAAAATGAGAAAGTAAAGAGAAAGAAACAAACGATGGGAATAGAGAGAATGAAAGAAAGAAAGAAACCAAAGGAAAAGAGAGAAAATAATGATCATAAAAAAGAAGATGATAAAGAAACAAAGACGGAACAGAAAGAAAAAGGCAACAGAAAAAGAAAGAATAAAGAAGAGGAAGGAAAAAGTATTGGACGAAATAATAGTAAGAAAGAAAGAAAGTAAGGAAGAATTAAAGAAATTAAAGAAAGAAAAGAAGGGAATTGAGAGAAAGAAAGAAAGAAAGAAGCTGATGAAGAAATAAATAGACGAAAAGGAAAGAAAAACAGGCGATCGAAAGAGAAAGAGAGAATCAAGAACATGGGGGGGAAGAAAATGTACGAAATAATAGAAAGAAAGAACCAAACAAAAGAGAAAGAAAAAAGAAAAAAGAAGGGAAAGAAACAAATGAAGGGAATCTAAAGAAAGAAGAGAAGATAACAGCCATAAAAAGAAAGAAGGAAATAATGAAAATGATGACCATAAAAATAAATAAATAATGAAAAGCAGGCGACAGAAAAAAGAAAGAAAAGATTAAAGAAGAGGAAAGAAAAAGAAAGTGTACGACATGAAAGAAAGAAAGAAAGAAAGAATCCAAGTAAACGTCTGGCCTTGATAATAACTTTCCCCCCATGTCTGGCGCCATTGATATCAATGATTGGAAGGGAGGTTTATCTTCCCGTAATAAATAATAATTTATGCCCTTCTATCAGATAACACTTGATGTGTTTATGGCCGTGAAAAACATATGTGAGGTTAAAAGGTGGCTTTTTTTCAAATACATATTAAGACTTGGGTGGATTTCCTAAGCGGAGTTGATATCAAATGTTGGCACGAAATTGTCTTAATTTGAGAAAATCCAAAATGGCTGACTCGACAAAACAGAAAAACATAAGAAAAGATTGGATCATCAAAAGAATAACATTTTGGAAAAGCTGTATCGTACTTCACGATTTTTGATACATTTTAAAAATCTCTCATACCTCGGTTAGCGTTTTAGATACGTTCCTAAAACTGCAGCGCTAAACGAAACAGTCCCGCCATCGCCATCGCCATCGCCATCGCCATCGCCATCGTCATCATCATCATCATCATCATCATCATCATCATCATCATCATCATCATCATCATCATCATCATCATCATCATCATCATCATCATCATCATCACTGCTGGACAAATGCCTTTCCCATCTCCTTCCATGACGGCCTATCTTGTGCTAACCTCTGCTACGTCTTACCGGCAAACTTTTCTATCTCGCCCCTCCATCTTGTATCTTTTCCTACTGCGTTTACTGTCCCATGGGCAACAATCTGTTAGTCTTTCTCCCCATCTATTGTCATTTCTTCTTGCTAGGGGACCAGCCCACCTCCATTTTTGCTGCTTAATTATGTGTATATCCTTCACTCTGGTCTTCTCTCTGATCCATGTTGATCTTTTTCTATCTCTTAGAGTCATCCCTAGCATTGCTCTTTCTATGGATCTCTGTGCTATTCTAAGTTGGTTTTCAGCTCGTTTTGTTAATTTCCATGTTTCGCATCCGTATGTCATGGCTGGTATTATGCAACCGTTGTATACTTTACGCTTTAAGCACATTGGCAAGCTGCTCTTCAAAATGTCTCTGTTCATACCAAATGCTTTCCAACCTATCGTTATGCGTCGCTTTATTTCGCAGTCGTGGTCTTTCTCTAACTTTATTACCTGTCCTAGGTAGATGTATTCATTAACCTAAATAGAGATTGTGCCATCAATCATTTTGTTGAGCCTCAACAAGATGGAATGGATTTGTACTGTGTATCTCATCTGGTAGCTACTTACCGGAGCTGGTGGAAAAACACTAGGTGTCGATATATATCGCTACATAATAAATTATTGTGTATGTGTTTATTCTCATACACTTGGAATATTAACCAAAGTGTATAGTATACAGTTATTTCGGAAACTGTCCATGATGCTCTCTTTTATGAGTGTTTATTTCGGAAATTTAACATTACTATATTTATTACAAAAATATTTGAAAAAAGAGATCATGGATAAGATGTGTAGTATATATGTGGATAAACACAATATGAGAAGAACGAGGCGATTTAGAAAGGGAAAATATTGTAGTTAAATATTGACATTCACATTAGCGTATTAGTGTATTCGCGGACACGTAAGAGGCACTTTTTATTTAAGAATGTGTGAATAAATCATCCATTATCCTATATACGATGATCAGGCCCTTCTAGGAATCAACATTTAAGTCTTACTTTGTCAATATATGTCTATTGAAAGTTGTATCTATCTATCTATCTATCTATCTATCTATCTATCTATCTATCTATCTATCTATCTATCTATCTATCTATCTCAGTCTGTTAACATGCAACTAGCTATACTTATATGTTAATTTCTCTTTCTATGTTCGTTCAAGCATGTCTGGATCTTGTGCTACCTATCGATCAAGCATGTCAGTATATTATGCTACCTATCGATCAATCTAAGTGTGCTAATATCTATATGACAATTAAGTAGGTCCCATCCATCCATCTATATATCTATATACTTGTCAAGTGTTCGCCTAGATCATGTTTTCTTGATAATAATGATATAAAACAGGAATGACAACCGTAACGCAACACAGCCTATATGTAAGAATAGAAACAAAAGATAATTCGTTGAGTCGTTGTGAAAATCACTTGATGTGTCAAGGACTCTTGACAGAAAGGAAGTGAAAGAACAACGTCATACAAACGTCAAAACAATAACAGATAATGAAACCAGATAAAACAGATGTTGGCACTTAGCACAAGGAGGTATAGTCAGTAAGCTTAAGTCTTTGAGGAGAAGGAATATATATATATATATATATGTGTGTGTGTGTGTACATAAGAATTGTAATGATATCATAACTCGAAGAGGTGGTGTGTAATTAACACTGATGGGGAGCCATGGCTACAAAAACGGTTGCTTTTAAAGTACCCCGAAACCTTCGGCCTGGTAGGCAACTGAAGACTTTCGAGTTAAATACACTTTTTAATTTCAGTGTATAAATTATTAACCCTCTGAGTAGCAGTAGAGGCATATTCCTTCCTCTTTGTTAAACTTTAACGGAGGTGGTGGGGACTTACTACTTCAGCGACACACGTGGTTGGATGGCTGC
>VCCN01006403.1:2344270-2358379 GCA_006491835.1 Architeuthis dux | reverse complement strand
TATACTTGAAATCTCCTTGTAAAATCCTGAAATACTTATACATTAAAAATTAATTTCATGCCTGAAAAGCATGATTTAGCCTTTTAAAATATTCAGATATGTCAACTGGTGTTTTGGTGTGTGCTGGCGGCCATGTATATATATATGTATATTTATTTATATATTTATATATCTATTAGATTGGTGCAAAAGTTTCTAGCATTATTTAAACAAAATCTTTTATTCATATAAATTCGTTATTATTCAGTCATCAAAGTATTTTCCTTGACTTTCTATGACACTTCGCCACCTTTCAGCTGAATTATGTCTTGCTTCATAAAATAATGATTCCTCTTTCTATTAGATGAATTGTTTAGGGAATCTTTTGATATCTTCAACTTATTGGAACCGCTGACCAAACAAGAAGTGTTGCATGGATTGAAACAAGTAATAGTCAGAAGTGGACAGCTCCATGATCGTTCGCTGCATCGCATTTGCAACGTGTCATGCAGCATAATCACCGGTCAGTAAAGATCAAATTCACTACTCTAGCGAATTGGTCAGTGTTACAAGCTTGCTAACAATGGTGCCAAGGTAGACGACGCCCTGTTTTGTTTTTTTACTATACTTAGCTTAGTCTATTCCAAAGCTTCTGCAATGGAGAACTCTGTAAGAATCGAACTATCTTCACTTACGAATTGGTCTCCGGGGTTTGCTAACCATCTCTCAACGGTAGGCGTCCACCTTTCCTTATAACAGGTTATCTTAAACCGACATGTGTAATTTATTTAACTCTAATTTTATGTATATAAAAAGTATTTTTAATATTCCCTAAACAATGTTCCCTCTAATTTTTGATAGTCAGAGTCCGTCTTATGTTGTGCAAATCTTTTCCTATGACCAAAGTATGTGTGCAAATTCTCCAGCAATTTTCCCATCACGACAATACAAACAGATTAATTTCAGTTTCCGAATCGTACATAATTATCTATTGGAGCTGAACGTTCATGACTTTATGAACTGTGGGTGTAGCAGTTTCTACAACTTGCTAAGCCATTCAACTTCAAACAAAGTAGCAGTTCAATCTTTATTATTATTGGATGAAATATTGTATCACACCACTTTTATTAAATTTGACTAGTTTTTACCTTCATCCTTATTTTAGTTGTTTGATTGATTTGTTTAGCTGTATATCAACCCTTGATGGGTCATTTAATGCCGAAATCAGTTTAAATATCCGAAAGTCGGAGGTTTTTTTGGGTTTTTTTAAACGACTTTGGTGAAAGGTTATTTTTAAAAAATAGAGTCTTGCGACTTTGGTGAAAGGTTATTTTTTTAAAAATAGAGTCTTGCGACTTTAATGAAAGGTTATCCTTTTTAACTAGAGTCTTGCGACTTTGAAAGTTTGTTTTTTTAAAAATAAAGTCTTGTAACTTTGGTGAAAGAACAGGTGGCCCCTGTTTTTTTTGGTGGGGGATGCAGTCGGCGTATTCTAGGCCCCAGCCGACAAGGCCGTAAGTTGTTTAAAAACAATTAAAATTAGGATGAAAAACTAGTCAAATTTAATAGAAGTGGAAAGTAGGAGTTCTTTTGTGCTTCACGCCCTTCGCTTCTTTCGGATTCAACATAGTGAATCAATATGTTTTTCGATAAAAACCTCTGCAGAATTTGAAACAGATCTTCGTGTACTTTACGATCTGAACACTGCCCACCAAACATGGCTGTAGAAACCAGAACAGGAAATTAGTGATGTACAAATGTGGTATTTAAGAACTGACTAGTTAACAGAAACAGCTAAGAGATTATTTTCAACAAGTTTAATTATATCATTATTATTATACTTATAAGTATAATTATTAATTACTACATTATTTCAGGTAACTAACCTTTTGTGCGCACATTAATTTCCTTTGTGCATTGGTTGCAAAACATGTGTGCCCGTACATGCACGCATAGCTATGGGGGAACTGTGCCTATAACCCAGGGAAGGGTCGTTGGGACACCAAAGATGATTTCACCATAGGTGTGTCAATAGCGAGATAGCCTGACGGAGCCCATTACTCTTCAGAGTGGTTTGGCATCAGGGTTGTCCGTTACATAGACTGGTTGCTAACCATAGCTAGAGAGTCCATTCTGTCCTATTGTTTACCCATAGCATGGGAAAGGAGAGATCCATGCCTTTCCCTAGAGCAGTGGTTCCCAACCGTTTCAAGGTCATTCCCCACTTTCGTCAATAGTATTACTATTTCCTCCCCCCCTTCCATTCAAGTAAGTTGCAACAAAGAATAATTTCAAATAATTATTTTATTTTGCCTATAATTAGACAGCTTTATAATAAGAATTAGTTTAATTTTATAATTGTACAGCTGCTGCCGTTGTGTATTTGTTACTCAAAGAAAGAAAGCTAATTCAATTGGGAAAACATCATTTGAAATTCCAATTTATTACAAAAAAAAAAAGAAGAATTCTGCTATCGTAACTGATATACACATCAATGTGATCTCTGTTCTTGTTTTTTTGCTACTAGTTCTTCGATTTGTGGGTCTATAATTGAGAACCACGTCCCCACTACCCTTAAGTCAAAAACATTCACCACGACTTTTGTTGGATAGTGGGGTGAATCTTCGAAGACTTGCTGGACATATTTTTATTTCATAGCATACACAGCATACGCTTTATCGGCCGGAGAGTGAAGAGTGGAAGAGAGATAAGGAGAACCGTCAGTTTGTCCACAACAGGGACAGCGGTTTCGTGCCTTTCAGCTCTGCTGATGTCTTTCTGTCCGGGTCTGCTCTGTGTTCGGGTCGTCTTTATAGATTTCTCGAACACCCACGCAGGTGTAATTTCCGGTTTCCACATCCTGTTGTTTGGACACCCACGCATATACCTATTTCCTAAGGTGACCGTGTTACCTCCGTTTCCGCACAGGTGTTGACCTGGAAATGACCCTTTCGTGGCAGCATATCATAACACTTTTATTTTTACCTAATAGGCTTATTTCCCCCCTTAGACTACCTAAATTCCTCCCTTGGTGGGAAATTCCCACCAGTTGGGAACCACTGCCCTAGAGCATTAGTGCGAAGACAACACAATTTGAACTCGGATCGCCGAGCCTATTTTCTAAGTCAGTATTCCTGTTATGGTATGACGCATCGAAATCGCAACTAGAAACAGGATTCTTAATTCGTAAACTCTGAATTAAAAGTAAACAGAATTGATTGCGAATTCTGGGCACAATTAAAAGCAGCTGCTCAATTTAATCATTGCTTCTTTTTCTTTCTTTCAGTCAGTAGTTGACTCTGTTTTCCCACCGTAACCAAAACAACAACAACAACAAGAACAACAATCCTCACCAAAATTAGAGGTGTAAACCGATATGTAAAAAATGTAAAAGCGAGCTAAATTGACAAGCCTTAGATATTAACGAAAAAGTATCATACACGTACGCATGTGTTTATTTCATTCTAATAAATAAATAGAGAATAAATAATTTATTATATATACAATACTAAGGTTGCAGTAATCATCTTCAGTCGGAATAGAAATAAGAGTGGTGTTTGACCCTGGAGCTGCCAGTCTTCTGTTATTATTTATTCTCAGGTATTTGCATGTTCGTACCAGGTGTCGGGTGGTTGTTACTGGGTATCAAGTGACAGCAATCTCCTCAACACTCCAGCACTCTCATCTGTATTCTTACCGACTTCATCAATCCTGTTGTCAGAATATTTCCAATTCTTCCTCGGATCTCCTATTCTTTCAATCTGTTTGCAAGGCTCTTCGAAAACATTTCCAAACGCTCTAAAGTTCGTTGGTACAATTATCAATTTCGTATTTCACTATTTTCTTCGCTCTCCAGCAAGGTCCTGATACTTATCCAGCCTTCTGTCAGTTTCGATCTGTCAGTTGGAACGGTGACATCTACTATTTGACAGATTTTCGTAATTAGTAGTAGTAGTAGTAGTAGTACCCATTGAGATTCAGACATTCAAAATAGATATTTACTAAGCTTTGATAAGTATGGCACAAAGCCATGATAGTGGGTCATCTAGTAGGGACCGAACTCACAAACAATTGCTTGGTAGATCAGATTACTAACAGGCGTTACTAGATAACTATTTTACTCTGGCACAAGGTCACACTAGTTGAGCACCAAGTGAGGCTTTAATAGATAGGAAACGACCTCTGGACTAGTTCTACAGCAGGTATCACTTGTAGATATTGAGTTCAGTTTGGCACAGGGCCATGATAGTAGGACACCCAGTGAGGATCAAACACAATGGCTTGCTAGACTATATACTAACCATCACTCTACGGAATAGGCATAATTAGTAGACATTTAGATCAGTATGGCACAAGGCCTCATTAGTGGAGCACCCAGTGAGGATTGAACTGACAGGAAATGTCCTACTGGACTAGTTTGTTGATCATCGCTATACGACAGGCGCCCTAGAACAGCCATTCTGAACAGGGGTCATATGCCCCCTTTATGGGCCTTGGCATATTTGAAGGGGGCATATACTGAGACAAATAATCAGTGAATTTCAGTCTATCTGACCGTGTTGTATCCCTGTTTGACAGAAGTCCCTGAAACCCGAGAAGATCTCTTAAGGGGGGCCGTGGCCAAAAGAGGTTGAGAATCTACAATGCCTGTGGCGTGGGACAACGAGCGTCGCGAAAAGCCTTACTTTTCCAGCACCAGCTGTTCATTCGGCCAGCTTACAAGAACTGCCTACGCAGATTCCCACACGTACGTGCGTAAATATATAAACAGACCAACATACGTAAACATTTATATATGTATGTGTGTATGTGTGTGTTTGCATATATATGCGTGTACTGCTGTCTTGGGCATTCGAGGCACGTATACTGAAAGTTCAATAAGTCTTAAAGCCTTACAAGCGCTTGATGGATCGAAATAACGCATTTACATCGACCCAGAGACGCACAATACAAACAAAGGAATCTCCCAGCGTTAACTCTTTGAAACTATTCTATTATAAAACAAACAAAAGCCACAGCGAAGTTCACGTCTATATTTCCATTTGTTCTGACATTTGTTCTTGTTATTATTACGCAACAGAAAACCGGAAACGTTGACTTTGTTTATTCAATACATCCATAACCGATTTGTCGGAAATTCTAGCTAGACTAACCACTTGTGACCGAGGACAGTTTGACCTGGGTTAACAAAAAAATAAGTGCAATTGGAATTTCTTTGAAACCCAGTGCATTTTACTCACGTAATTGTAATGATACATTAGATAAAGTGTTGCTCTTAATGAACTTGCCATTGAAGTTAAGCAGCGTCGAACCTGATCAATATTTAGATGGGTGACCGCTTTAGAAAACTATGTACGTAAACAATTCTTGGCCTTGTGCCAAACGAGGCAAAGCTGAGTAAATAAACCTATCATTGAAGTTAAGCAGCGTCGAACCTGATCAGTACTTATTTGGGTGACCGCTTAAGAACATTACGTATCGTAAACAATTTATGGCCTTGTGCCAAACGAGGCAAAGCTGAGTAAATAAACCTATCGTTGAAGTTAAGCAGTGTCGAACCTGATCAGTACTTAGATGGGTGACCGCTTAAGAACACCACGTATCGTAATCAATTCGTGGCCTTGTGCCAAACGAGGCAGAGCTGAGTAAATAAACCTATCGTTGAAGTTAAGCAGCGTCGAACCTGATCAGTACTTAGATGGGTGACCGCTTAAGAACACTATGTATCTTAAACAAGTTATGGCCTTGTGCCCAACGAGGCAAAGCTTAGTAAATAAACCTATCGTTGAAGTTAAGCAGCGTCGGACCTGATCAGTACTTAGATGGGTGACCGCTTAAGAACACTATGTATCGTAAACAATTTATGGCCTTGTGCCAAACGAGGCAAAGCTGAGTAAATAAACCTATCGTTGAAGTTAAGCAGCGTCGAACCTGATCAGTACTTAGATGGGTGGCCGCTTAAAAACACTATGTATCGTAAACAATTTATGGCCTTGTGCCAAACGAGGCAAAGCTGTGTAAATAAACCTATCATTGAAGTTAAGCAGCGTCGAAGCAGGTCAGTACTTAGATGGGTGGCCGCTTGCGAACATCATGTAGTGTAAGCAGGCAGTGGCTTTATGTCAAACTGGGCAAAGCTTAGGAAATAAACTGATTACCAAAGTTAAGCAGCGTCGAAGCCGGTCAGTACTTAGATGGGTGACCGCTTACGAACATCATGTCCAGTGAGCAGATAGTGGCCTTATGTCAAATTAAGCAAAGCTTAGGAAATAAACCGATTCAGTTAAGCAGCATTGAAGCTAGTCATTATTTATTTCGGTGACCACCAAGTCTTTAGCAAATCAATGCAAAGCGTGGTTATTTACTAAGGCTTGCTTAGTCTGACACAAGGCCACTAGTCGATTACAGTACCCGTCGTTTCAAAGCAACCACCCTTCTAAGTACTGACCAGCTCTCAAGCTGCTTAACTTCGGTGATAAGTGTATTTCCTAAGCTGTGCTTAGTTCGACATATGCCACAATCGGCTTACAGTACATAAGTCCCCCAGCAGTCACCCATCTTAGTACTAACCAGCTTCGACACTGCTTAACTTCAGTAACCAGTATATTTACTAAAGAACATATTACTGTAAGCAAATAGTGGCCTTACGTCAAACTACTAATATGACCAGTATATTGAGGTGGATTATATTTTATCCGACAATATTAGAGTGAAATCACAATTCAGAAGACCATGTTGTGTACAAATGAGATTTCTTAGTTTATTTTGACGTTTCGCCAGTTCATTCTGGCTTCTTCATAAAAAGTGATGGAGATACAAGAAATTATCTGTTATATATAGTAGATAAAGCCACTCACAACCATATATGGATTCATTTCCATGACGACCTTATCTTGTGCTAACCTCTGCCACGTCTTGCCGGCAAACTTTTCTATTTCATCCTTCCATCTTGTGTCTGGCCTTTTCCTACTGCGTTTACTGTCCCATAGGCACCTATCGGTTAGCCTTTCCCCCCCATTTATTGTCATCTCTTTTTGCTAGGTGACCAGCCCATTTCCATTTTTGCTATCTTTATCTTGTTTGTATCTTTATATAGTTTAATTATTGCAGTGTCATTTCCGTATATGTTTTGGATAATTTGTATGTAATTCTCGTTAACGCCTTGTGTTCTAGCGAGTCAAATGCTTTCTCATAATCTACAAAGGCCAAACAGAGTGGTTTGTTGTATTCTAAGGACGTTTCGATTAGTTGATTTATTGCATGTAGGTGATCTATTGTCGGGTAGCCGCTTCTGAAGCCTGCCTTCTCGCGTGTTTGATTTTAATCTAGAGAGCCTCCTAATTTGTTTGTGAATAGTTTATATATATATTAGGTAATGCTGCCAAAAGTCATTGGTCATATGACGGTTTCTATTGAGTGACCAACCAGACCTATTCTTAATGTTCTTTTTTGTCTTTGCAAGAGTTTTTTGGACTAAGGATTTCATTCTTTTTTTATTTACCTCTGTCAATAAAGTTGGAAGAGGTATATGTATTCAGTCGTGTCTGTGTCTGTTTGTCCACACAATATCTGCAAAAGTTCTCAATGAATTTCAATGAAATGTTATGGTAGGTGGGCCATGAAGAATTGGTTAAATTTTAGGATGGATCCGGGAGATATTCTTTCGATTGAGATATTTTTTCATGTCTTAATAGTCTGAAAATTGAAAAAACGAAACTTACAGTTACCTCCCCTGCACTGAAGCTATGAATATGAATCGACTTTCATTTTTTCCCGATTGAGAAGTATTTTTTCATTTTCCCCCATACATTTATGTATTCACTCATTTTTGTCCACACAATATCTCCAGAGGTTCTCAATGAATTTCAATGACATTTTGTGGAAGGATGGGCCATGGGCTAAAGAGGAATTGATTTAAATTTTGGGGCGGATCTGGGAATTTTTGATTGAGAGATATTTTTTCATATCTTAAGACCATAGTCTGAAAATTGAAAAATCGAAATTTACAGTTACCTCCCCTGTACCGTAGCTCTAAATATGAATTGATTTTCGTTTAGTTTTTAGCGTTTGCAGACTTATGCGCTCTCGGAGTGCGTTTTAGTTTCTTTGGTTTCGTTTTTATCATTATAAAAACAACTTTTCGGTCGATCCGTTCTGCAGCCTACTTCATGTGAACAATACGCGTGTTTTTTTCAACAGCATTGGCGGACATTACCCGAAAAGAGAGACCCCATACTGATTGTACACATGATGAAAGCCGGTGAATAGATCGATCGAATCGTTGTGGTAGCAACAAAAGCAACAAGAAGAATGAGATCGATGATCCGGACAAATCTTGCAATAATTCTATTTCCAAATCTTCCATTTTCGAGGGGGGGGGTCTACTGGGACTCTTACATCTGATGCTCACGAGTGCCTACCATAGAAAGGTGGTGAGCAGGTTATTATCGCAACTCATTACTGATTTAATTCTATCCTCACTGGGTGTCCAAGCCTTTTGGCCCAGTGTCAGACTAAACGAAGCCTTTCACAAAAGGGCGCTTACTCTAGAGCAGCCATGGGAAAACTGCGGCTCGCGGGCCGCATGCGGCCCTTTTGACTTTCTGAATGGCACGCTTAATTCCATGAGGAAAATGACGTTTTATTAAAATGTCATCTAAGAAAAAGGGAACCTTTCTTGAAGAAATGAGAAAATTCCAGGATAAGTGGACAAATGATTACTTCTTTGTTGAAGTAAAAAAAAAAACAGACCAAGGTGTCTAATATGTTCTGAATCCCAGTCCGCATTTAAATAATTTAACGTTAAGCGTCATTACACGACTAAACATTCCGGGTACGATAAAGTTAAAGGAGATATCAGAAAGCTTCAAATTGAAACACTAAACTAAACAGATCGATAGCCTAAATACGCTTTTTTCTAAAAGACAAACAGAGCAAAGCGAAATGGTGCATGCAAGTTATATTGTTAGCAAAAAAGTTCCTAACATTCTAAAAATTATTCTAACGGTGAATTTGTGAATTTGTGGTCCGGTTTATGATTAGCAATATCTCATGCAGCCCGCTGCTCGAAAAAGGTTGCCCATGCTTGCTCTAGAGCGATGGTGTGCAAGCTAGTCTAACATTCTTATTGCAGTGTGTTCTATCGTCATTAATAGCCCACTATTGTACGAGGTTTGTCTGGAAAGTATCCAGCCATTTAATATTAACGAAAAAGATAACCTACCTATGCTAATGGCAACTTAACCCTTCATATTACACACCTTGGGACCTCACACACTTATCCCAGCGTCCCTTCCACTTGAACTAACGAACTATAGCATTGGAACGAGGAGAGGAGTCCTAAGCCTCGTGTATATCCTTTCTAAGAGAGGCTGGATAGTAGGTGCCTGGAATTCAGATATAAATTCACTTTCGGTGTTTATATCTCATTATTAAACAATTCTTGAAAAGTGTATGTCTTAGTAGATAGGTATGTACGTCTATTTTTTTCCAAATATCTACTTCCTTCAATTTCTCTAGGCCGACTCTATCTTTATTACACCGTTTTTCTGCCCCCACCCTTCTCCTCCCATTGCTTTCGTATCGTTCTTACTTATCTAAAATGTCCTTTCTCTCTTTCCGCGTTTTTTTTATCAACCCCTATCCATCAAATGACAATTTTCCTTCTGCCAAATGATAAAATGATGGAGTTATTTGCTTCTCCATTTCGCCGGCTTCCCCCTATCTTTGGCATCCAGGCAGTGTTTGCCAGCGGGTAGAGGAGGGACAGAATTGAAAGTAAATTGATATAAGATGGCGTCGGTTGTTATTTGGTAGCCATTTTGATGAATGCCTTTTAAAAAAACATTCCAAACAGATTTCCTGGCGTCAATGGCTGGAACCGGATCGGAACAATCGGCCCCAACACGTTACACCCAGATCCTTTTTCTTTTTTACATGAAATACATAAGTACAATTATTTGGATATAGACAGGTGAAAGGGGTTTTCCACACCTCAGGAAACAGGAATATATATGGTTGGATAGAAAGCAATCAAAATATGTGCTTAAAAATTTCAGAGGAATACATTTTTACGCTGTTAATTAATTAACATATTATTCAATTTTAGCACTTTGAAAAAAATTCAAAATATAAACAGTATAAAAAATCCCTACTGACATTTTAAGAATTCAGAAGAAAATTAAAATCGTTGCCGTTCTCTGTAAAACCTGCAATGCGGTGTTAGGTGTATGTTTCAATGCGTTGAGTGTATTTGATAAGACTAGAGTAGATTACCCTAGCGCGGGGCTTTCTTAGACGCGAGGCCCAGTTGAAAGCAATTTGTCAAATTGGCTTGAAGCCGGCCCTACCCAGTTGTTATCAGTGCTTGAATGTCGGCCATCATAGCATCAGTCAAATGCGGTGACGTTATGAGAAGCATAGTATTGTCTGATACATATTGATCCTTTAAACTTTTAAAACTCAATTCGACCTACTTCAATCTCCCCCTTATCTTCGGCACCCAGACATCGTTTCCCAGCGGGTAGAGGACGAATAGTGTTGAAAAGCATTCAGATGGCGCCGGTTGTCATTTTGATCAATGTTTATAAAAAACCCATTCCAAACAGATTTCCTGCTATTAATGGCTGGGACCGGATCCGAACAACTTAGTTACTACAATTTACACCTAGATCTCTTTTTGTTTTCACGTGAAATACTCAAGTTCAATTAACTGGAGATAGACAAGCGAAAAGATCTTTCTACACCCCAGGAAACCTTGTCAATAGAACAATATCGGATTTTTTTTAGCCATCTTTGACTTAATTGCGTTTTTCTCTCTTCAATTTTCTTGTTTCCGGCACGTGCAAAGCTGGTAATAGGTCCAGGCCAGATGAGAAATGTAGGCTCCCATTTCAAACTGCTCATCAAGTAATTTTGTAATCAATGCTAAATACATATGATTTCATGTATGAATATATAAATGTACATGCAGTGTACATGATGTACTTACAAGTAACAGAACAGAATGAAAGAACTAGATCTATTAAAAAAATGTAATTCCAAGCAATTTTATTCAAAATGTATACATAAGACAATAGAGTACAGTACTGCAATAAGAAGCAGCAAATACAATACTGCATGTGTGTTTATTCTGTATTTTATCTGTAATAATATTTTATGAATCTTCTTTGAAATATTATTATTTTGTGCTAAAGGGTCCTCTTGACTTTCTTTACGATATCATTATTCTTTACCAAAGAGTCCTCCTTTTGCCTCTACCAGACGGAGTAGGCCCCTCAGAATTGTAGGACCATGCCCACTGGTTCACCTAGCCTCCTTCTGTTCTGGCCTAGTTATCAGTTATTTAATCTTTCTCTTCCTGAATGAATCAAGATGGCGCCAGTTGTCATTTGTCGGCCATTTTTCTTTTATGAATGTCTTTTAAAAACCATTCGAAAAAGATTTCCCGGTGTCAATGGCTGGAACCGGATCTGAACAACCGTGCCACAAACATCCAGATCTCTTCTTTTTTTTTACGTGTAATAGTCAAATGCAATTAACTGGAGAAAAGCGAAATGATTTTTCTATACCTCAGGAAATCTTGTCGATAGAACAATATCGGAATTTCTGTTTGTTTCGTGCGTTTTTCTCTCTCCAATGTTCTTGTTTACCTCTGCCAACTAAATTGGAAGATGTATATGTATTTACTGGTAAAAGTGCCCATCACAGGGAGGAAAAGTGCCCATCACAAATTTATCAAAGGAGGAAAAGTGCCCATCAAAACAAAATTTAATTAATGTATATTTGTGTTTTTTACACGAAAGTTTTATAAGGTT
The DNA here is from genome assembly GCA_006491835.1 of Architeuthis dux. NCBI lineage: Eukaryota > Metazoa > Mollusca > Cephalopoda > Oegopsida > Architeuthidae > Architeuthis > Architeuthis dux. Next base: position 2,346,584 of record VCCN01006403.1, on the reverse strand, counting down.
TTATTCTTGGCACAACTTAGTCATGGTGGTCCCGATTGGATTTCTGAGTGTGAAATAAAAATAAACAATTTAACAAGCAATATTATAATGTATCTATACCCCATTGTTTTTCTTTCATGAATTCTCTTATTTCTTTCATGATGGGCACTTTTCGTCCCTGTGATGGGCACTTTGGGCACTTTTCCGATGGGCACTTTTCCGATGGGTGCTTTTCCTGATGGGCACTTCTCCGGGATCCGTATTTACTCGCGTCTGTCTGTCTATCTGTTTCTCCACACGATATCTCCGAAAGTTCTGAATGGATTTTAATGAAATTATGCAGGGGTGTTGGTTATGTGTCACGGAAGAATCGATTAAATTTTGGGGAGGATCCAGAAATTCGTTTTCGATTGTGAGATATTTTTATTATTCTGGAAGGAAAGAGGTTCAAAACGAACAGTCAAATGCGGTGAGAAAATACTTTTATCTGGTACATATTGATCATTAAAACTCCGACATCATTGACCTACTTAGATTCGACATCAAGGAAATAGACAAAATATTTCGGAAAGACTGGCAGACGACAGCTGTTGTTGTCAAAACATTTTATAAAATGTTAAGCTTTTGTTTAAACAACCGGCAACAAATAAATCTACGTATATAATGAACAATGTGATTTTTCTCTCTGTTTCTCTGTCCGTAACAATGGACTATTCCACTTAAAGGTAACAATTTTGCTGATAAAAATATCTACCCACCATTTAAAGCAATGGACTCTTCCACAGGAACGAATTTCTTTTCTAAAAAGAATTGCTCTTATAGAAATTCAAATATATCCGTGATTTTTTTTCACGGGGATTAACTGTTAAATGAATAAATTTCCTTTCTGCAAACTGTTCAAACTAATATTCAGATCCTTGTTGGTCTTATCACTTTTCGTTTCGGCCGTTGCATTATTCAGGCTTCTTCAACTGTATGATCTAACTGATAGGAGGTGATTCCTGTTACCCTGATATTTATCCAGCTTTTCACTCCATTTCGATTTCAACCTGTGGTCCGCTGCGACGCTGATATATCCACTACCTGGCCGATTTTCTCTTCTTTGTTCATGATCACTGGATCTGGTCTCCTGGTCTGGATTGAGTGATGCGTTTGAATTTCAAAGTGACAAAGAATTTGATCTGTTTCTATTCTCCAGGACAGGTTATATTTTCGCTGTCATTATTTTGTAATACGATTGCCAGAAGCTAAACTTATTCTCTAAACCAGCTATTCTTAACGGGGGCCATAAAGTGGTACCTGCCACATTTAAAAGGGGCCATAGACTGAAAACTGTAAGAAGGGGAGCCTCAAGGATGGTTGTAGTAAGATACGAGGAGCAACAGGAAGCAATGAGAAGCCTTTCTCTAAACACTTGAGTGTGGATTCAGCAAGCTGATTTCCTTGACAAGATTCAAGAACAGAATTGATATCACAACAAAAAGTGACCTCCGCCTATTATTGTTAATCACCGCCACCCAAAACAGACCGGTTTGAACATTGTTGCTGGGTTTAGGTTATTCACGTGTTCTGACATTTATATGTATCTATGTATCTAAAAACAAAAAAGCTACTCACTGAAGGGAGCGTGTGTGAAAAATTTCAAGTTTATACAATGGACGGCTGGGCAAAGTCCGGATACTTTTCTGGCACAATGGCGTCTATATATGTATCAGGCATATATGCTGCACCAATGGAGCTAGAGGGCTGAAAAGTACTCATCATTATGTCTAGAGAAAACATTCTTTTAATTTCACTCGTAAATAGGTTTTTAGTGGAGGGGGGTCAATTTGCAATGTAAGTTTATGCTAAATTGATCTCCTTGTTTGAGTCCGGCAGCATTCATGCTTGTTTTTTGAAAATTCAGATTTTTTTTTAGTGATCAGTGGCCAACAAAAAGCGAGAGAGGTAACTAATTCATTGTTCACCCCTATTTCCAATTTCTTAATTGATCACCCCCAACAGGGCATGTTGCCAAAAGACGTTGGTCACATGACGGTTTCTTTGAGTGACTAACTAGACCTGTTAAAATGTACTCTTTCTGATTGAAAGAGACTACTTTTTATCTTGCAGCAGTTGTGAACATGTCTCCATGAGCAAATTGTCCCTGAAATGAAACAGTCAATCAACGAATAAACTATTGAGAAAAGGTTCGTGCTGAAAAAGTGAGCGCTTCACAACTCGAGACAACCAAAATCAAGAGTAATAACGCTTCCCCATCTGGACTGTAATTACCGTCTTGGAGTTTCAAATGCCCTCTCTCTCTCTCTTTCTCTCTCTCTCTCACACACACACA
>VCCN01006403.1:2326021-2336787 GCA_006491835.1 Architeuthis dux | reverse complement strand
TAATAATAATAATAATAATAATAATAATAATAATAATTAGTCTAAGTAAAAAAAACAAATAAGGCGCCGAGCGTTCGAGAAAGATTAAGTAGAGGAGTATTGCGGAGAATAATAATAGAATATATACAGTCGTAGGTATATTCGCTGACATTTATTTACACGCAACGTTTGTGTCTACCGTTAAGTTTATTTACCCTGAGGCGAACAAGCGTTTGTGTCTGTGTAGTTGTGTTTACGTTCACTGTTGTGTAAGTAACACCATTCACGAGTTGCTGCGTGTATCAAAGTCGTTGTAGGCGACGGCTATTTTCAGCAGATCAAAAGTGAAGCCTATGATCGATCCGGGGTTTCGTTGAGAGCATTTTACCTGCACTGGCCAGTCCAGCTCGGTCAATTAATGCTGACCAACGGAAGTAACGTTGAGAAGTTTTGTCGTTGCGGGATTACGGACTATAAATACACCCGGGCCAATTAGCGCGGATTACCCGAAATGACCACTGCCTAGCCAACGTCGACTTTCCCGACGGCATCTTTGCCACTTATGTAGACTAAACAGAGAAACAAATGACCACCGAAAGAAATAACAGCAGGACATTCTGGAAAGTGATACTATAAAATATGGCGTGCAAGTAAACAGTCTAAGCTCGAGAGAAATCTTACTAAAACCACGTGTGGGTCGGGTATAAAATTACAATAGAGTGGTAAACAATTGAGACAGCCGAACTAAAACTTGCTATTCACCACTCAACATAAGTGCAACCGGCTACCACTGATATTTACCTCGCTTAGCTAAGTACGACACAAGGTCAAAAGCGTCGAGCAAAAAGGGGAGGTTCGAACTTGTGGTGATCCAAAAATAAGAGATTTCTTAAGGAGCGAGCCCGGAAGTCGTCACGTGATGAGCGCCAAACCTTGAATCTCGCTCTCGCTCTCGCTCTCGCTCATATTTACAAAGCTTACCGAAAGCGTTCCGACATTTATATGTATCTATATATCTATCTATGTATCTATGACTTCGCCCAGCCCTAACCGTTCATAGTCGAAACTTGAAATGTTGCTCACACACTCCCCTCAATGAGTAGGGAAAATGTTTTTGTTTGTTTTTTGCATATTCCCCCTAAATAGGTTTTAAGAGGGGGTTCAATATGCACTGTAAGTTTATGCTAAATTGCTCACTATTTGTGCCCACTTGTTTCTTTTTAAAAATTCAGACCTTTTTTAGTGATCAAAGCCCAACAAAAGGAGAGAGAAGTAACTTATTCATTGATCACCCCTTTTTCCAACTTTTCAATTGATCACCCCCAACACAGCAGTGATTCATAATTTTTGTTGGAATGCTAGACTTTCTTTCTTTCTTTCTCCTCAATTCTATTGTTTAAATTGTCCCTTTTTATTTCTTTATTTCTAATTTTTCTTTAGATGGTTTTTGTTTTTTGTATTCCCCCCCCCCAGTTTCCCCTTTCATTTCTGTTTGACGGTAGTTCCCCCTCCTAAGTACCTCCTTTTTTCTGACCCTAAACAACCTACTCATCCCGGAAATCGTTTTTATTGGCTGAAATCCTCAGCGCCAAATCTGATTGGTCTGAAAAGCCGTTTGCCGCACTCTTTGATGTCCAGTCTAGCCTCGAGGTATTCAGAAGATTCATTCACTACTGTTATTGTAAACATTGACTAGAATTGGAATTTCTCCATGAAATCAACTTGGCTTCTGATGGAATTCAAAGAAAGAACGATAGACCAAACAGAAAATGACCATTATCTTGGAGACAAAAGAGCCACATCATTATATCAGCAGCCCAAGAAGAGACATAACGATGCTTTGAGTCATTAATACCAGCTAATATTGAGCATTCAATTATCTGTAACTCAAAAACCAACGCACGGATGTATATGAAGCTTTCAATGTAACTTCACTTCGACGTGATTAGTCGAAATATGGTGCCTCTCGTTCCGGAGTGGAACCCCTGTTAATCTTTTAATTTCTTTTCTGTCTGTTAACAACATTCCTTGAAAGTTTTTTTTAATAATCTTTCCCTAGTCTGGCACAGGGCTATATATCGCTTACACTATCTGATATTCCAAAGCGGTCACCCATCTAAGTACTGATTAGGCTCGGTGCAGTTTAACTTCAGTTATCAGACGAGAACTGGTGCTTTGAGAGTGATTTGACCGTAAGCCAACAAACTTTCTTGATTTTTACTAAGCTTACCTTTATACAACAAAGGGCCAAATGGGGTTTAATGGGAGGAGGAAGATTGTGTTACGCCAATCTGACGAGTTGGAAAGCCTCGCTTCGAAAATCAGCATTCGAAACCCTGGATCTCAACTGTGTCCGAACACCAACCCCTGACACTAGTCGAAAATGGGCAACTTCGTCAGCCACAAGAAAGGTCAAAATATATATTACTTAAATTACCCGATATATCTGGGATGGAATAATTCATCGTAAAAAAGCTATCCCCTCTAGCCTACGTGATATTATAGGTATAAAAGGCCCTGGAATAAATCCTATAAAAACAAACCAATGGCGGATCCCGGGTCTTCTGGAAGACTCTCAGAATTTTTCCGAAAAATTTCTTTTCTGGGCGTCTTCCGAGTTTTAAATCTTTTTGTCTCAACACATGACAACCTTCAAGACCCTCTTCAGAAAATTTGTATTTATCTTAATTTCAGTAGTTAAAACACAATATTAGCCAATCTTGGATACATAATTTTCAAAGTTTTCTGGGCGAATAAAAGCCCCCGCCCCCTAATTTTGGAAGACGGTCAGCTCAACAGCTGACTTATATTTATGTTCGTAGATGCGCAGAAATTTGGTAGAATCTATGATACCCTCTGGAAATGCTAGTGTCCATTTTGGTGGTTTATTATCGTTCCGATGAGGTCAGTGGTTGTGCGTGAATGTATTTACAGTGGGTGGATCATTTCACAGGGATGATTCAAATCTCTCGGCCTTCAATCTTCAAGTGGAAAACGACCGTAGAGCGTGAAATGTTGACACCTGCTTACTTTCTCTATATACTTTTAGTATTGGCTGTGTCACTATGCATGTAATCGTTAGAGCGAATTTAAATTGCCAGAAATGGCCAACAAAAAAACGCTAGAAATGGTCAAAAATAGCCAGAAAATGGCCCAAAACTGCCAAAATGTGTTAGGCGAAAACGCGCTAATTTAGCGCTTTCTGCAATGCCAAAACAAGAAACGCGCTAAATCTAGCGCGAAACGCGCTAAATTGACAACATTACTTAGGAGAGTTTCAATTAACAACATAAATTTGAAGAAGTCTTTTATCCATCATTTACTAAATTAGATCGCCGCAAATTTTTTTTATTCAGCACACATTGTTACCACCGTCTAAATAAATACCTTTATAGACCGACATGCTCATAGAGTACATGCATATCTATTAAAGAATAAATGTTATAATGAACACCAACAAAACTGTTCTTCCATTGTAGTCCGTATGCTAATTGATGTCTGCAACATGATCTCTCAACAATATGAGCGGAAGACACTTAATTCCCACACTAAATGTACTATAGATAATTTGGCGTCTGCTTACTTCCCGTACGTGCTTGTTTTGTATTTTCTGTGTCACTATAAATGTAATTATCAGAGCGAATGAAAGTTTTGACGTAACTATTTAATTAATCCTACCCGTGATATCCCAGGTTGTAACTCTCTAATTCAGTGGTTCTCAACCTTTATTGCGTGACGGCACACTAAGAAATGCAATTGACTTACGCGGCACACCAACTGTAAGAACTGAAATGAATTAGACAAACATCAGTAGTCAATGAACAAAACTAATATATCAGCATATAGTAACTTCAGTTATCAGACTGATGTTTTGAGAGTGATTTGACCGTTTTTTTTACTAAGCTTACCATCGTACAAATGGGGTTAATGGGAGGAGGAAGATTGTGTTACGCCAATCTGACTAGTGGGAAAGCCCCGCCTTGAATATCATACGTACTCGTCACTCCTTTTTCCTTTGATCTGTCGTTAAAAAGATTGAGATTTCACAAAATCTAGTTATAAAACTACTAGATTGACAACTCTCTGGGGGGGGGGGGGTAGGACAGATATAATATCCATACTGGACCCGTTCAAGGCTCGGAATACACGTTTGTGTATTTGGAAAGATTTACGACGCATCACACTTGGGAGATAGTTACGGCACACTATTGTGCTGCAGCACACAGTTTGAGAACCACTGCCTTAGTGTATATATGTTCACCAGCTGAAAAACCCGCCCGTAGGCCAGTATCTACGGAAGGCCTACCTTTTTGACCAGATAGAATCTATAATATTATTCATCTTATTCTTACCTGAGATAAGAGGTCATGGATTTGAACTATGTATTTATTGAATCATACCGATTTCAAAGATCATCACCATTATTATCTTCTAATATGCGAAAGTCGCTATTTTTGTTTGTGACTATGTATGTATGTCTGCAGTGAGCATCACGGCCGAACTAAGTCCCAGGGGTTTGATTTTTTGCATGGATATTGACTTAACCCCAGGATAAAACATTCTTTTATAATTCCAATACTATCGAGTTTTTAGTGGGGGATCCAGTTCACAATACTAGTATAATGCTGAACTTAACACATATTTTATGTCCAGTAGAATTGTGACGTAGTAAGCGTCTGTAAGTGTTCCAACATTTTCGTTCAGAAAGGAGAACGTTTTTATGGATGGGAGAGAGAAATAGAATGTTTATATGTGCGTTTTTTCTTTTCGCATTTCATTTACGCATGTTTTTCTTTCTTACTTTATTACAGAAGCAGACAACCTCGTAAAAACTCATTTAATGTCGTGTAAATAAACCCAGCTTTTCTTCCTATTGCATTCATCTACGCATATTTTTCTTTGTTTATATTTAATTTATTTTTTATTTTTAATAGTTAATATTGGAAATTTGTAAGTAGCTTTAAAAAAAATACAATTTAGACGTTTTAAATGATTCTTTTACTATTATTTTCCCTTAGAATAAGTTAAATTCTACCTCATTATTTAATTGTACTATGAATAAAAATTGCGTTTCCTCTTAATCTCTATTCGCATAAAAGATATTTAAAACACATTTAAAGATATTTAAAACAAAAACATTAGAAACGTTAGAGACGTTTATATGTACGCGAGAGAAATAATGTTTATATGTGCGTTAAAGAAAAAAATGTAATCTAGCTAAGAGTCAAACGCGAGGAAAACTTTCTTTAGGGGTCAAAAGTGAGGGAAACATTTTTTTCTCTTTCAGGTGTCAAATTAGAGGGACCTTTATTTTCCTTTTAGGGGTCTTAATCGGGAAGAGGGGATAACCCTGCTAGTAGTATTATATAGAAATAAATATAAATCACACCTTTATTATCGGGGTGAGCGCAAATGTCTTTTCCCCCAAATCCAAATTTGGTTGGGCTGCGCACATGTTTGGATGGTTTCTATAGCGTGACAGACAAACAGACAGCTTTCACTCATGTATGTAGATACTCATTTTCAGATATGCCAGCCATTCTAAATCAAGCTGTTCAGTGCCTCTTTAAATAGCACTCAACGCTGAAGAAACATCCCAGTGCATACGCTAAAGCACTCTCTCTCTCTCTCCATTAAAAGCCTCCTTATAAGATGTACGTCAAAAATGCGGTTTCTTCAAAGGAGAACGTTGATCTTTCTAAGGTCAGAAACGTTATCCACACGAAATGGCGGCATTAATGACTATCTACATGACAATATCAATAATCAATGACGATTTCAACGAAGGCGAGGATCGAATTGGCAGATTGCAAAGCGGAACTGTTCTTGGAGCAGAACCGGGTGGTTAGAGACGCAAGGCCACGGTCCATTAGCTGTCATAGATCGTTAACATCGAATATTTCGCCGCAGTGAAATCGCCCCACTCTGCTGGACTAAAGTAATGCAAAGAAGGTCACCAGACCACTGTTTCCGTTAAGCGAAATCATCATCATCATCATCATCATCATCATCATCATCATCATCATCATCATCAGCATCATCAGCATCATCATCAGCAGCAGCAATTTAAAGTCCGTGGTTGGGCATAGACCTTCACCATAGTTTTTAAAACCTTTGTGCGTCACGGTGCCAAAACATTCTAAACTTCTCCAGATCATCACGCTATCTTATTTTTGCCGGCCACAATTTCGCCCATGATCTCGAAGGATCCCTATTGTGATTTGCCATGTCCAGTGGTTGTCTAATATTCTTGCAATGGCCTGCACATAGCCATTCAAGTTTGCTAATGGCTTTTAAGATATCTGTGATTCCTGTTTGTTCTCTAGTATATTGCGCTGTTTTGTGAGTGCTCATCATTTGTGAGTTGGTCCGCTGCAAGTAGATATCCAAAGTTTTGTTGGAAGATGCTGTGTTAAAACATTGTAAATTGAGGTTAGGATGATTTGAGAAAGGAATGGCAAAATCCCTTTCCAATGATAATCTTTCACAGGAGAAAGGTTATAATTTGAGATAATGATCTAATTAATGGAACGTCATCGAATGGATCCGCCGATGCGTGTTCAATCTTCGGTACTTTTATTTAATGTTCGTACTCGCAGTGGCTTGGAAGTAAAGTGGCCTAACGGGTAACAGCACCGAGAATGGAATCGGCGAACCGAGTTCAAACTCCGGCTGGGACACTTCACTTCACACTAATGCCCTTTGGAAAGGCATGAATCTACTTCTCCACCCCCCAAACCCGGCTATGGGTAAATAGCTGGTAAATTGTTGGGGCCCTTTAGCCCTGTAAGGCAGTATATCTTGGGCGTTAGGCAGGGTCGGATTGGGCCGCAGGGCGACCGGGCAAAATCTCTGGGGGCCGGTTATTCAGTGGGCCGGTGCCGTCTAACGCATAGTCAGTAGGCTTGTCGTTCCCAAACTGTGTGCTGCGCCACAATAGTATAACGCATAAATCTTTTAAATACATTTTTCCAAATAGAGCCTTGAACGTGTCTTATGTATGCCCAACTCCCACCACAGAGTTGTCAATCTAGTGGTTTTGTCACTAGATTTGATTTTGTTTGATCCTAATCTTTTTAGCGACAGATGAATGGACAGGGGGGTTATGAGTACGTATATCAGTAGGCTAATATAAAAGTTCATTGACTACGGTGATGTATTTTGTATAATTAGTTTCATTTTTACAGTTGGTGTGCCGCATAAGTCACATATATTTCATATTGGGCCATCGTCAGGGCCATATTATCAATTTGGCAAAACAGGCCCAGTGCTTAGGGCTTACGACAAGTATATTTCAAATTATTTAAGACATTTAAATTATTACAAAATTATAAAAATATATACAATTTGAAACATTAGTGAAACATTAGTGAAACCAAAATTCTATCAGTGCCTAGGGCCTCCAAACGCCTTAAACCGGCCCTGGCCGTCATAAAATAACATTTTAATAGTTCTGTGCAACTGACAGGGGCGATTTTGACATTGATGGGCCGGGTGCATAACATTTTTTTTTGCCCTTCTATTTTTGTTTTTAGCTATCATTTTCCAAAAAACTTAAAATAAAATAATAAGTCCTCTATGGACCAATATAATCTATCTCTAAATCGCCCCGAGTCGTAGGTGTCTGTTTATGTAATTCTATGTCAGAAGTTATCAACTGTATAATCAAATTCAAATGTCCTTGCCTCCATGCCTTGAAGGTGAGAGCCAAAATAAATATTGCGGTCCCACGACTTTTATATACTTTTTGCGTACTTTTTATGCACAGCAGGTCCGCTAGGCAAGCGAATTCCAAGGAAGCGGTTGCATAGGAAAAGTATATTTCTTATGTATTTGTATGTGCTTAGAATGAATACGATGTTCATTTCTTCTGGAAATCTTCAATTTTTGTGAGTGTATGCGTGGGTGGAGCTTTACAATGTAATGCTTAACTGGATCCTTACTTTCTGTGTCTGTTATGTTAGCCAAAGCGTATCATTAACTTCTTGTTTAACCGTATGAAGTAGACATCTGAAAATCAATATTTTTGTTTGACATTTTATTTTTTAAAAAAACCATTAAATTTCTATCTACATCTGGCGTGCATAAAAGCAGTACGTTATATACTTGCTTTCTGGCAGGCGTAAAAACTATAACCGTTCTAATATTTGTAGAGAATAATAATAGTTAGAAGACTTTACAATCGTTACATTTTTGCAATGAAGTACGTAGGAATTAAAAAAGAATACCTATTGTTAATGTCGAGAAAGACAAGAGAACGTAAAGAAAACAAAATGAGGATTTTGCTAACAATGAAGGGGAAATTTGATACGCAACGGGGAGAAGATGCTGACTTTTTTGCCAGGCCAAGAGTAGATAAGAGAGCTTTCTTTTTTCAATGGCATCCAAGGCAACCAAAAGATGATAATTCTCTACCATTTTCCATTCTATAGTAAAGAAAATGAAAGCAATTCTTACACTGAAGGTATACATGACTGGAGGCATATACACCAAAGGATTAATGAACACGAAAACAGCAAACACAACATTTACTGTGCTGAAGCCCACATACTTAGTTCTAATGATAAAAACATAGAATAACTATTTCATATTAATCAAAAGGAGAGAAGAAACTAATAATAATAGACAGGTAATGGAGAGAACTATTGAAGTTGTGAACCTGACAGGTAAACGAGGACTAAGCTACAGAGGCGGCAGTACATCGGAATCCGCCTATACTCTCAATGATTCATCGAAAGATCATGGATATTTTCTAGAATCTTTCATTCTTCTTAGTAAATATGATATGATGCATTTAGAGAAAGTAGTAAAAAGGTCAGAGGTCACACAAGTCAGGAAGTAAAGGTCGTGGTAGTTCATTAACATTGATATCGAAAACGATGGTTAGCCATGGCATAATAGTTATTTCATTATTATTAAAGAGGGCTATAGCTGATGAAGTTAGGGAAGCTGGCATGTTTTCCATACAAATAGACACTACACTAGATATTTCAGTGAAGGACCAATGCTCTGTTGTCATTCGGTATGTGTGAGCAACAGGCATTCAGGAAAGACTGCTAGCACTAGTAGATTGTACTGACCCGACAGGAACATGTTTCATTGAAAGTCTGAAAGATGTGCTAAAAGATAATAACTTAGACATATAAATAAATGTATTGCCAATGCAACAGATGGAGCAGCTAACATGCAAAGGATTTACAAAGGTTTTCCAACCTGGCTAAATAGTGAGTCACCCGGACAAATTCATGTTTGGTGTTATAGTCATATATTAAATCTTGTAATTAGTGACGAAAACTCAATCACCTGTCCCTGCTACTTCACTTCAGACAAGTAAAAAAGGCCACCAGACCCGCTTACAAACTATTGGTGAAACACGATGGTGGGCAAAAGATGTTGCACTTACCAACATATTTGGTGCTTTGTGAAACCCACAAAGTTCTCTCTATATAGATGTAATTCTTCCCCTTAATAGTATTGCAGAAGCAGAGAATTTCTCCCCTGATATGCGATCAAAAGAAATTGGACAATCTATCTATATAATGAACAGTATGACTTTCTCTGTGTGTTTCTTTGTTTCTCTGTCCGTAACTTCCACTATCTATTACTGATGAAAAGATACATAAAAAAAGTAAGATACAATTAATTAAATACATTACAAGGTAAGTAATTAAGTAGTGCCATTACGGTGCCATTACGGCTTAAGACATCCCGATTGGGCTCCATCACAATACTACTTACACGGCCCGTTTGCGATATATGAAATAGACTTAGAGGCAATCTTTGTAATCTTGTTATTGTGTGAAATTTAGTAACAACGCAATTACCTCATCGAATTTATATCCCACAGAGTTAATGAGTTAAGCATTACTTACTATGGAATCTATAGTCAAATTAGTAATGAATAGTACTAGCGCATTGCCCGTTCTAAAGGCGCACATTTGGAAGGGACGGGACTTTATGGTTTGTGGAACAGTCTGCATAATTGTCATGTAGCATAGATTTGAATGAAATACTTGTCTGTAACCATTATTATTAAAAGAACGAAGGTCAATGGAGATAATTTATAGAAACTATAAACTGTTTTCGTTTAATGGCCGACATGAAGCTAACATTTCAGAGACGTGTTACAGAAGTGACGCCAAGAAAGGTAAAGCATCCTTGTGTTTCGTTTAATGGCCGACATGAAGCTAGCGTTATAGAGATATATTTATTTTTATTAGATTTCTCAGGAACAACTGATCCAAAGTTCAAACTAGATACTGCACTGCCGTGTGTGCTGACTAATGTATCTGACGAATATCAGCTTCGTACAATGGGCAGTTATTGAGTAATCGTGGTGCACACCCAGATATTTCTTCAATTGTAGTGAAATTGTGTAATTAGTAATTAATAGTGTTGTTTAATTATGAATTGATCAGTTAACACGACTCAGTTTTGAGCCACAGAACGCTTTTCGCTCTTCAAACCAAAATTCCAAATTGACCCCCAATATATTTAAATTGACCTCTTGTGGGCATTGCTCCCCTGCGTTCAGCATCACTGATCTAGTTAATACGAATATCAAACAGCGATTTTCTTTGTATAAAAAAGAGGAGTTAATGATTTGTTGACTGTTTCTGCTTTGGGCCCAAATGGGTCCAACTAATATTTACATATGATCCAATTTCATGAATCTAAATGGGGCCGGACATCTGTTACATATATAAATGGGGATTCAGATGAACCCCAAACTCTGCAGATCTTCGCCCCCTTTGTGCCAAAGTTCATGCTTTCAAACCTGGCAGATG
>VCCN01006403.1:2029586-2041004 GCA_006491835.1 Architeuthis dux | reverse complement strand
ATGTAAGTTAACTTTATTTTTCTTAATAACATTGTTAGTAGTCGAAGTTATAACTTATTTTAAATTACCCCGAAACCGTTGCTGTGGAAAAGTAGCTGAGGATCTTTCGAGTTTCTCACTGTCGGAAAAGGAATGTTTCTTTCCCAGACAGCCGGGTCATAGGTGAATGTTTTGGTGCCGATTTGGGCCAAAAAGGAATTTAGAATTTAGAATTTGGATACAAGTATCGTGAGGAACCACGCAGAGTTTCTCAGATGAACGTAGTTAAAAACACATTAATGGATTTTCGAAGACGATAGAGTGGAAATGCATATTGGATATTATCGGCATAGCGCCACAGATAAGAATCTTAGACGACCGCTCGCCGGGTTTGAAACGACGTGAAATCTCGATAGTATCTCCGGGTGATTACATTAAAAGTCTATAGAGTGTCGGCGGTTATCGTGTTGCTTAGAGACAATATCTTATCTGCCGAACCCACAGAAAAATAGGTTTTAGATGAAATTCTAGCACTCATTAACATTCGTACAATGGAGTTTTGACGGAAAGAAAAAGTCGGTGTTCATCTTGGGGTTGGGAGAAACGTAGTTTGAGATTTTCCATTCCACTGATTCAGAGAGGGGATGGTGGGCCCGAAACGAAAAGTGAGAGATACGTTCATCTGTCATGTAAGAAATTTGTTTTTATTTTGGCCAACTATCTAACTGGCTCGATGTGATTGTTTTGTTTTTTTGGGTTTTGTTTGTGGTGATTTGTTTTGCGGAGGAAGAGAGAGGGACACTATGCAGCATTTAAGGGGTTTGTTTTCGTACTTTATCATAATGTATTCACTTTATTTGGTTCTGTAAGGGTCAGTTGTTAAATTACATATGATTTAATTTGTTTTAAATGGGCGAACGAATGTTACGTAATGGTCAGTGAGAACCGCAATTAAGTATAAATTTAAGCCCAACGTTTTAATGTTTTGATTAAGTTAAAAAGCCACAGTGGCAATTTAATTAAGTAAAACCAGAGACCTGAAATCTTCTCACGGTGGGAAAAGGAATATTTCTTTCCCAGACCGCCGGCGTCATAGGTGAATGTGTTGACGCCTAGTTTGGCCAAACAGGAATTTAGAATGTGAATACAAGTATCGTGAGGAACTAGCTAAAACACATTAATAGAGAGGGAATGAATAGTGGATACCGACCCCGCCAGGTTTGAAACGACGTGAAATCGGCGTGAAATCGGCCACAAAGTCAGGCGTCCGTGACGGGCAGTTATGATAATTTCATCTCTCTCTCTCTCTCTCTGTGTGCTAGTGATTGACTGCTATACCGAGACCAGCAGTCCTCTCTCTTTCTCTCTCTTCCTCTTAACGCAAAACGAGTCGGCTCCCTGTTTTGATGGCTACTATGTCTATATATTTTCGAGTGAGTAAAAAGACTACTAGTTTCATTCGGCTTTTGTCATTTCTTTCCCTATGTGCGTCTTGTACCCACCAAGATTGCATGCTGCTTGTTCTCCACAATGAACAACGAACGTTACACAACATGCACTATTGATTTGGTCGCCGACTTTGATGAGTCGGCGTCTTCCCGAAAACAATCGGCAAAGGCTGCTACAACACCGCTGCAACGCGTACGTGCACGATGTACACTCACCGAATGTGCAGAATACTGCAGGTATAATGGTACATGTCTTTTCTTGGTCGCCGCGACCAGGATCTCCAAACATGGGATCGAGATCGAACTCTGGGTTTGCACGGCTACAACGATTATGAACAAATGTTTTTTTTTAAAATGAAGTTACCACAGCACACACACACACGCATAGAAGGAAAGGTCGAACAAGACAACGCGAGAGGGGGTATGTGACACACAGACACGAACATCTGGTCAGCAAGATATGAACTGACATTACACGCACTGAAGAAACAACGGCAAAACTATTTGGTTCGTTTTTAATGATGTTTTTAAAACACGCTACATACACACAAAGCAATTTTAGACATATACACCACTACAAACGGATACTTTTTATATGAAAAATTGAGAATTTATAGCTTATTTTGTGTTTCCTTTTTACATTTATGTACAAGTCGTTTTATTGATTTTGATGTGTGTTTGTTTATTCATTGAGAAGAGAAGACATTTTATTTTGTAAAGTTTTTGTTGGCATTATGCCTGCCGAGGCTGGTGAATGCATTCTTGCGCATCGCAGTTCGTTGGTTATTCTTAGGTTGTGTCGCTGTCCACGAATTATGAAATAGTTTTGAAGATTAGGGTTTTTTTTCCGACACTCGAGTATATTCGAGGCGACAGTTATTCGCTATGATGAAAGGTTGTTATGACATGCTGCCATGGGAGGTCATTTCCAGGCCAACACCTGGGCGGAAGTGGAAATGACCCCGGTCACCTTAGGAAATATGCATATACGTGGGTGTCCAAAAACAGGATGTTGAACACACATGCGTGGGCGTTCAAACCTGATAAAAGAAGACACATGCCGCCAGCTCAGGGACGGAGAGAAACCCGAAGCTCAGAACAGAGAGGCAGACCCCCTAGGCTGGGCCGGAAGGCACGAGACCGGTGTCCCTGTTGGGGACGGACTGTCGGTTCTCCTTATCTCTCTCCCACTTTTCATTCTCCGGCCAACAAAATGTATCTTCACATATTTTTATAAACAGCTTTCGAGTCTTCTTTCTTTCTGTTCAAGTTCAGGATGTCCCTCCCGCAAATGAGCAAACCACGACGAGACATCCGCAGAATATGTCGGCAGGCTATACAACAAGGTGACGTCATGTGTTTGGACGGATTAAATTTGTTGATTAAACCGAAATTAAATATATATTCAGGAAAGTAAGGGTCATTTTAGATGAATTAGGTGGTTTTCGGGATAAAAACACAGCGACAAGCGAACTGCACGTCGTGGGACGACCGTAATGATCTACCCTGCGGACGTGCATGGAAAGGGGCGTCAATATTTGCACTGGTACATTTATTGATTTCATAAGTTGAGGGGGGGGGGGTTAAGATTTTAAAAATATCCAAAAGAGAGACATAGGGGGAAAATGAATATAGACAAACGTTAGTTAGTTTTCATATGGGTTATAATTTATTCAGCTAAATTTCGAAACGCAGCCAGGAACAAAACACTGCAGTATTGGCATGAAAAATAGCATCTTATTATATAAAAGCCAATATCAATTTTTTCTTGGTTTCTGTCATTAAAGTAAACAGAAAGAGAGGAAGGGGTTCAGCAAAGCTTGTGTCTGTGTGTTTACATATGCTAAAGCAAACAGTTATCTATTCATCTGTGTGTTCACGACGACATCACTAGTTCTACTGCTGCTTCTATCTTCATAGTAGGACAGAAAACAAATACAGGCATCTCTGATTTTTCATGAATAAAACTGATGTTTTTCTCATATTAAAAAAGAAATTCATATATTAACAATTATGTTGCCTTATTGTTTTAAAATCATTAAAAACAGTATATGAAGAGTTGTAACCATTAACCGTTTACCAAAGTCGCAAGACACTATTTTGGGGAATTTCAAAGAAAAGAAGAACAGAAACAAAAACAAATAAAAACTTTTCTTCTCATGTTGACTGTAAAATGAATCGATTTTTGTATCTTATTTTTGCGTATGTTGAATCACTACACGAACACATTTTTAAAAGAAAACAAAATTGTTATGTGCCCTGTACTAGCATTTAATTTGAAGTCATTTTTACCGACGTTCGATGTACATTCGACGCGATTGTTTTCGCGATGATCAGATGTTAAATCATGCGTCAAAGATCGGCAACAGACTGCCTCGGAGAGATTTGATCAGATACGCATCTTACTATGACGACGCCTCTTACTATGACGACGCCTCTTACTATGACGACGGTCCGCTGTGATTACGTTAAAATAACTTATCTGTAAAAAATAGAATTTATTTTTGTTTTTTTTGGATAAAACATGTTTTGCAGACAGTAGGAATATTTTTCGAACAGGCACTTTGAATGAAAATTGATGATGAGTCCGCTCCACATATACACAGAAGAAGGTGTTAAATGTTATATTGTGAAGTCTTTTTATCGTGTTTCTATTTATTTCTTTTGTCCCTTTTATATGTATTTCTGCTCTCGGACAGAGACGATTTGTATTTTTAAGGTGAAAAGACACATGTGATATTCGTGTTTTTTTCTTTTCCGGCGTGCATATTTTTTTCCAATCTGAGTTGGTGATGGAAATTCGATTACTGCGCTGGGGTATTAGAAATCGTGATGATGTGTGATTTTTTGTGGAGGCCTTGAGGAAATGTTACTCAATATACGTTCCTATGGAAAACAAACATAGTATGTTTGGAACATTCTAACTAAAGTGTCGGCGGATATCGTGTTGCGTAGAGACAATCCCTTAGATGCCGTATCTACTGAAAAATAGGTTTTAGATGAAATTCTAGCACTCATTAATATTCGTACAATGGACGGGCAAAAGGTAGCCCCTGTTTGAGGAAAGTTGTTTGCGGTTATGACGGCAACCGCTGGAAGAAGAAATTTGTTTGAGTTTTGACTGAAAGGAAAAGTCGGGGTTCACCTTGGGGTTGGGAGAAACGCAGTTTGAGATTTTCCATTCCACTGATTCAGAGAGGGGGTGGTGTGCCCGAAACGAAAAGTGAGAGATATGTTCATCTGTCATATAAGAGATTTCTTTTCTTCTGTTCTATCTCCTTATATACATTTTGTAAAATTGTCAATTTCTTTTATTTGGGCCAACTATCTAACTGGCTCGATGTGATTGTTTCTTTTTTAAATTTTGTTTTTGGTGATTTGTTTTGCGGAGGAAGAGAGACGGACAATATAAGGGGTTAGATTCCGTATCATAATTTATTCTCTTTATTTGTTTATGTAAGGGCCAGTCTTTAAATTACATCATATGTAATTTAGAAAGAAAAGAAGGGTCGGACGAATGTTACGTAACGGTCAGTGAGAACCGTAATTAAGTCTAAATTAAAGCACAGAGTTTTAATGTTTGGATTAGGTTAAAAAGCCACAGTGGCAATTTAATTAAGTAAAACCTACTTGAATCCACCTTGAAACATAAATCGTCCTGAATCCGATACTCCATGTACTACAACCTATTAGAGAATAACAGAATAACCAGGATTGCAATAGCAAATGTTTCAGTATAATACATATCCACTTAAATCCAATTCCATGGTTCTAAATTCATAAATAAGACAATTCCTGAAGTACAATCCAAATCATATAAAGATATAATACGAGCTCTGTCTGGAATGTTTACAACAATTTTTAACATCTCGATTAATGATGGATCACATGTAGATTCCCGATTTGACAAGTAAATGAATGCGATGTGTTGGCTAGCTTTATATGAATGACTTGTCTCCGCGGACGGAGATTGGGACGGGTTTTCCGTGTCTTTATCCAGGTCCTAGGTCGGCGGGGCTTGAATGTGAAAAATCCGTAGTCTGCACAATGGAGTTTTAAGGTGAAGTGCAACGTGCGCGCGGCCGACCCAACCCTTTGAGCCTTAGGTTTGCATGCTATGGTTCACCGTATTGACCCCTTGAATGTTCAATGTAGGTTAGGTGAGTTTAAATGCGTTGGGTTAGTAGACAATTTGATTTGAAATTACAGCAACATGATTACTTTTAGTAAGAAATAAATACAAGTTTGTGTTAGAAAAATATATAATATCTTGATTTACCTTGTGTGTTTCTCAGTTGTGGTTTACTAGACTGGGGTTTGAGGCCATGTTTAACACGATTTGGGGTGGCCATGGCTGATTACTGGACTGATTTTATATTCTAAGCCTCTTAGTTGCATTGATCTCTTAGGATTTTAACTCAATACCTGGGGTAGAGCCGTAATATACATGATATTTCTTTATTGATCCACAACGAGCTGTACAACTGGTTTCACTCTCTGGATTATTCAAGTGGATCTTGAATATATATATATATATAATGAACCTGAAGATACACTTATAAGTGTGAAATAAATTTGTTGTGGGGACCCCATAATATTATTATATTATGAACATCCGAAGAATTACAAAACATTTTAACTGATCTAAATAGGGAAAGTAAAAAAGTAGGCTTAAAGATGAACAGAACCAAGACAAAAGTAATGTTCAGCGATAAAGTCTGCCAAAAGGCCATAAAGATGCGAGAGACTCTAGAAGAGGTCAATGAATACATCTACACAGGTAATAAAGCTAGAAAAAGACCATGACTGCGAAATAAAACGACGCATATCGATAGGTTGGAAAGCATTTGGCGTGAATAGAGACATTCTGAAGAGCACCTTGCCAATGTGGCTAAAGCGTAAAGTATACAACGGTTGCATAATACCAGCCATGACTTACGGATGCGAAACAGGGAAATTAACAAAACGAGCTGAAAACCAACTCCGAATAGCACAGAGAGCCATGGAAAGAGCAATAGAAGAGATAGACATGGATCAGAGTTAGGACTAGAGTGAAGAATATAATTAAGCAGCAAGAAGAAATGGCAATAGATAGGGAGAAAAGACTAACCGACTGGTTACGAAGGGACAGTAAACGCAGTAGGAAAAAGCCAGACACAAGATGGAGGGAGGAGATAGAAAAGTTTGCCGGTAGGATGTGGCAGAGGTTAGCACAAGATAGGTCGTCATGGAAGGAGATGGGAAAGGCATTCGTCCAGCAGTGGACTTATACCGGATGATGATGATGATGATGATGATGATGATGATGATGATGATGATGATGATGATGATGATGATAGATATAATATATATGTATAGATAGATAGATAAATTGATAGATAGATAGATAGACAATGCTTGCCGTAGCGCTGTGATTAATGCGTTTTTCTAGCGTAACCGATTCGCTAGAGTAATGTGTTTGATCCTCAGCGGGGATCCCACACGTGGCCTTGTGACAGACTAAACTAAGGTTAATAACGCTAGATAGATAGATAGATAGATAGATAGATAGATAGATGTTAACAGACTGAGATAGATCGCTAGATAGATAGATATGAACAGACTGACATAAATAGATAGATAGATAGATATGAACAGACTGACATAAATAGATAGATAGATAGATAGATAGATAGATAGATAGATAGATAGATCGATCGATCTCCATCCATAGAAATCATGTCTTTCTTTTGAAAAGAAAAGCATCAATAAAATGTATAGGGTTGCACATGTTCGTTAACAAACTTACATAAAGATCATTCTTTAACCTTATAGAATAAAGCAAGTGTATTAGTAATATCTTTTTATCTAAAATGTCAAGTTTGTCGGCCAGCAGCAAACACTGGAAACAACGCACTAACCTTCATAAAACTTCACATCAAACAATCTTTGAAAAACACTGCAAGCCATGATTCTAGGCAATATGGCCGGAGAGCAACACTTTCATTCTAGGCAGAGCCCACAGATACTCTGATCCTAGGTAGAAGTAAATAATACCGTCATTTCTGACGGGTCCTATGCTACTAAGGAGAATAAGATAGGTAATGATGTAACATCGTCAACACGACATAACGCAGGGAGTTGGGGATTCATGCCTCTTCCGAAGGCAGTAAAACTAAAGTGATATCCATATGAACAACCACATTTGACCTGGTATCGAAAACCAAAAAGTGTCTTATGATCGTGCGAGACTAATGGTTCAATGAAGTCTGTCTGTCTGTCTGCCTGTCTGTCTGTCTCTCTCTCCTCTCATCGATATCTCTAGGGTTTAAGTGTTTTCTGCCAGCCGCATCATGTCTTCGAGCAGGACTTCCTACAGCAAAACCCCACATATTTGAACATGCCAACTCGATGGGGGTGGCCTAACGGTTACCGCATCAGGACTTCCTACAGCAAAACCCCACATATTTGAACATGCCAACTCAATGGGGGTGGCCTAACGGTTACCAGCATGGAGAATGGGATCAGCGAACCGTGTTCACTTGGCACTAATTCCCTTGCGTAAGACAGTCCCTATAAAAAGCCACAATTGCTAAAAGAATGATTGGGTCTTCACCGATTAGTCCGCTCCGTTAGTGTTATGTTTAGCTCGTCTGCCTCACACGCAAAAGGTCCCGAGTTCGATACCCAGAATGAGCGAAGAGTTTGAAAAATTCTTCATCAGAACACATTTTCCTGTGCACTCAACAGATGTGTACACTCTAGACTATGTGATTAAAGTGGAGGTATCCCTTCGATGGATTTGCATCCTGCTGAGGGGCGGGTGTCATAAAGACTTGTAAGTATAAACCGAGATTTCGAAAAGTGGGCGATACTTGTAAATGCAAAAGAAAAAACTAAAAGATATTCATCCTGAATAAGAGATTTTATTTAATAAAAAGAAATATTCTGAATTTCATAGAAACTGTGTTGGGTTGTATTGTTGTGAACATAATAGGTAGCTACTACTAAGTCACGATGAATTACAATAATTTGACTATTAAATAATGCTTTCAATATTATAGTATCCTGTTTAGCACATCGTAGATTAGAATTGGGAAGATACAATGAAAGCATAACGTAAACAGCAACGAATGAAATCACGAAGGCAAATAATGGTATTATAGACTAGCCATGTGAAAAGAAAATCACGAATCTATTTGAATGTCAATGAGATGATGTTTCTTTAGATAAGAAACTATTGAACTATTTAAGTGGAAGAGTACATTTATTTTCAAATAATGGAGATATTTTCATCAGCTAGGTTGTTAGCTTTAAGTGGAAGAGTCCATCGTTACAGACAGAGAAACAAACAGAAATGGTCACCCTGTTCGTTCTATAGGTAACTAGTCAATCCCAGTGAAAAGATTCACGGATATATTTGAATTTTAATGAGATTATTTATATTTAGGAAAGAAACTACTAAACTCGTTTCAGTGGAAGAGTCCATTGTTTCAAATGTTGGATAGAAGATATTTGTATGAGCAAAATTGTTACCTTTCAGTGGAAAAGTCCATTGTTACAGACAGAGAAACAGAAAAGCCACCCTGTTCATTATATAAGTAGATCATCATTTAAATAAAATGATAATGGTCTGAATAGTATAGCATTTTGTCTACCACTTTGTTGCTTAGATATTGTAAGATACAATGAAAGCGTAACGTATGTGTGCAAGGACAAGCGAATATTTGTATCTTAGAAACCGGTTGGTAAAATGAAAGCCTAACGTATATATACAGGAACAAACGAAGTAAGGAACAACAAGAAGAATATTATAGCTTATAATCATGAAATTATAGTAAGCTGCCTACCAACACGGAGATTAGACATTCAAAGATACAATGGAAGATGAACGTATGTACACAGAAAAGAAAGGATTTAGGACATATATGAACATTTGTTGTTTGCAACACTTTTCATTAAGTGAACACATGCTATACTCTGATCCTAAGCAGAGAGCCACGGAGTGACACTTTGATCCTAGGCGGAGCAAACAGATGCTATGATCCAAAGGCAGAAGTGCCGGTCTGTTGGGTATTTGGGCGGAGGTCACAGATTTGACCCCCACAAGTGGTGAAAGATAAACAGGATATCGACTGCAAGGTGTCCAGGACCGGGAACGGGCACAACGAGTGTGAAGGGGTCATAAACAAGATGTTGCCTGAACTTGCAGGTGGTGGCTGGAAAATCAGTATGGGCGTTTGAGCCCGATAAAAGCGACAAGATTTCTCCAACCCACCATTTGGAAAAAATGTACTCTTCCACTTAAATAGTTCATTAGTTTCTGAAATTCAAATAGATTCGTGATCTTTCTTTTCCACATGGCTTAACTAGTCTATAATACCATTCTCTGTCTTCGTGATTTCATTCGTTGCTGCGTACGTACGTTATGCTTCGTCAATAGCCAGTTTCGCTTCGCTCGAACCAGAAAATTATAATTTAATGTTCCGGATGTCATAGGTTAATTTTTGTATTTAAAACTTGCTAATATTTCACATGATGATCCGCTTATATAATGAACAGTGTGGCTTTTTCTGCTTCTCTGTCTGTAACAATGGACTCTTCCACTGAAAGGTAAGAATCTTGCTGATAAAAATACCTCGATTTGAAACAATAGACTCTTCCACTGAAACGAGTTCAGTGGTTTCTTTCCTTAAAAAAAACAAAAAAAACAATCTCATAGTAACGATGGATTCTTACATCTAAAGGTAACAATCTTGCTGATAAAAATATCCCCAAACCACCATTTGAAAACATGTACTCTTCCACTTGAATAGTTCAGTAGTTTCTTATCTAAATAAAAATCATCTCATTGAAATTCAAATAGATTCGTGATCTTTTGTTCACATGGTTTAACTAGTCTATAATATCATTCTCTGTCTTCGTGATTTCATTCGTTGCTGCGTATGTACGTTATGCTTTCATTGTATCTTCTCAATTATAATCTACGATACAGAATGCTATAATATTGAAAGCATTATTTAATATTTAAATTATTGTAATCCATCGTGACTTAGTAGTAACCTCATGCTACGTCCACAACAATACAACCGAACGCAGTTTCTATGAAGTATCGCCCACTTTTCGAAAGCACGCTTTATTCTTACAAGTTTGTATGACCCCACCTGGCAGGATGCAAGTCCATCGAAGGGATACCTCCACTTTAATCACATAGCTTAGAGTATACACATCTGCTGAGTGCACATGGAAATTTGTCCTAATGAAGAATCTTTCAAACTCTTCGCTCATTCTGGGTATTGAACTCGGGACCTTTTGCGTGTGAGGCAGACGAGCTAACCATAACACTAACCGAGCGGACTAATCTAATATAATGAACAGGATGGCTTTTCTGTTTCTCTGTCTGTAACAATGGACTTTTCCACTGAAAGGTAACAATCTTTCTCATAAAAATATCTTCTATCCAACATTTGAAACAATGGACTCTTCCACTGAAACGAGTTTAGTAGTTTATTTTCTAAATATAAATAATCTCATGAAAATTCAAATATATCCGTGAATCTTTTCACTGGGATTAACTAGTTACCTATAGAACGAACACGGTGACCGTTTCTGTTTGTTTCTCTGTCCGTAACGATGGACTCTTCCACTTAAAGCTAACAATCTTGCTGATGAAAAAACCTCCATTATTTGAAAATAAATGTACTCTTCCACTTAAATAGTGCAATAGTTTCTTATCTAAAGAAAAATCATCTCATTGACATTCAAATAGATTCGTGATTTTCTTTTCACATGGCTAGTCTATAATACCATTCTTTGTCTCAGTGATGTCATTCGTTGCTGTGTACATTATGGTTTCATTGTATCTTCCCAATTCTAATCTACGATGTGCTAAACAGGATACTATAATATTGAAAGCATTATTTAATAGTCAAATTATTGTAATTCATCGTGACTTAGTAGTAACTACCTGTTATGTTCACAACAATACAACCCAACACAGTTTCTATGAAAT
>VCCN01006403.1:1903317-1920243 GCA_006491835.1 Architeuthis dux | reverse complement strand
GAGAGAGACTAATGAAATCATGATAATCGTCCGACGCGGACCGTAACTGTTTCTCTCCGTGGCTGCTGCTATCTTCTCTCTACCTAACAAACCAAGTATCCCTTTTTATAATCTTCGAGTGACATTTAGCCACGCCTACTCTGGGGCACCTCTGTTTTTAATCAACATCCGTTTTCATTTTCAATCTAACTTTAAGATAATGTCCTTATCTGATAACCCATTACTCATTTCTAACTATCATGTCATCATCCTAGGCATATTCCGCATCCCTACCGTGGATTTTGGTAGTTCTTTTGTCTCTTGGGGCAGGCTAACGCCAATCCCAGGTAATATCTAACTTGAAGTGATCAACTCCGAAAATTGTTAATGTACTTTGTGGCTAAAATCGGCGCCTAAACCTTCACTACTGGTCCCCAGCTGTCTGAGAAAGAAATCCTTCTCCCTAGACCGTGAGAAGATCTCCAAAACTTTTTACTTCTAATTGTTGGTCTTAATTACAGCCGCACCTCACTGACCATTACGTAACAACAATAATAAATGCTATGTTTGGAAATATATGCGAGGAAAAAGGTCATTGGAAAAAGTGACAATGTGCTATTATATACTAGGGAAAAGCCATGCTACAATTCATAATGAATGCTAATGTATGTTTAGCAAATTAGTCATAATGAATACGCTAATGTATGCTAGGAGGAAAGTCATAATGAATGCTATGATATGAAAATATTATTGGAAGCAAAATATAATAATGCTAATATATGCTAAAAAAGTCACAATATATGCTAATATATACAAGGAAAATGTCACAAGAAAAGTCATAATGAATGCTAATGTATGCTAGCAAATCAGTCATAATGAATGCTAATGTATGCAAGGTAAACGTCATAATCAATCGTAATGTTATAATGAATGCTATACTATGAAAATAATATTGGAAGAAAAGTCAGAATGAATCCTAATGTGTGCTAGGAAAAGGTCATAATGAATGCTAATGTATGATGGAAAGAAAATGCTTCCTATGCTAGGAAAAAGATTTTGGAAGAAAAGTCAGAATGAATACTAATGTATGCCAGGAAAAGTCATGTCATAATGTAAGAAAAAGCTCAGAACAATGCATGCTAAAAAAAGGTCACAATGTATGCTAATGTATACTAGGAAAAGGTCTAGGAACCAATTGTATTACATGCTAATGTATGCTAGGAAAATTCCCTATGAATGCTAAAGTATGTAAGGAAAGGATCATTATCAATGTTAATGTATGCTAGGAAATGTCATAATGAATGCTACACTATGAGAAAATATTGGAAGAAAAGTCAGAATGAATACTAATGTATGCCAGGAAAAGTCATAAAGAATGTCAGGATGAATGAAGCAGCTCAGAATGAATCCTAATGCATGCTAATGTATACTAGGAAAAGGTCATAATAAATGCTAATGTATGCTAGGAGGAATCTCATAATGAATGCTATGTAAGGAAATAATTATTGGAAGAAAAGTCATAATGAATGCTAATATATGCTAGGAGGAAAGTCATAATGAATGTTAGGAAAAAATCGTGCTGCATGCTAATGTATGCTAGGAAAAGGTAATCAGAAAAGTCATAATGAATGCTAATATATGCTAGCAAATCAGTCATAATCGATGCTAATGTATGCTAGGAAAAGGTTTTAATTAATGCTAATATATGCCAGGGAAAGATACTAATGTATACCAGGAAACACATTCATAATGTATGCTAATGTGAGCTAGTAAAAAGTTCATGGGATGAAAATCATAATGTATGCTAATATATTCTAGGCAAAAGTCAAAGAAAAATTCAATAGAAAATATTCATTAAAAAGGACTGTTTAATTCGAGATCAGTTACATCAGAGTCTGTTAATTCGTAGTTTCACTGTATATTGTCATTCATGACAAATATTAATGAAAAAGGGCGGTTACATCCGGAACCCGTTATACCAGTGTCCGTGAAATCGAGGTCTTACTGTATATTGTCATTAATAAGAAATATTAATGAAAAAGGACTGTTAAATAGGAAATCCGCTATATCAGGGTCTGTTAATTCGTAGGTTCACTGTATATTGTCATTCATAACAAATATTCATGTAAAAGGACGGTTAAATTCCGAACCCATTACACGAGTGTCCGTTACATCGCGGGTTTGCGGTATATTCTCAATAATAACAAATATTCATGAAAAAGGACTATTACATTTGAAATCCGTTATATCATTGTCTGGTATTTCGTAGGTTCACTGTATATTGTCATTCATAACCCATATTCATGAAAAAGGACTGTTAAATCCGAAACACGTTACAATAGTGTCCGTAAAATCGTGGGTTTACTGTATATTGTCATTAATAATAAATATTCATGAAAAGGCACTTTTAATTTCGAAATCCGTCATATCAGGGTCTGTTACATCGAGGGTTTACTGTATATTGTCATTTATAACATAAATCTGAAACCAGTTTTACGAGTGTCCGTTAAATCAAGGGCTTACTGCATATTTTCATTAATAACAGATATTCATGAAAAAGGACTGTTAAATACGAAATCCGTCATACCAGTGTCCGTTACATCGAGGGTTTACTGTATATTGTCATTAATAAAACATATTCATGAAAAACGAATGTTAAATCTGAAATCAGTTAAATCAGGGTCTTTCGTAGATCCCTGTGTATTGTCATACGTAACAAAAATGTATAACAGTGTCCGTTAAATTGACAGTTTACTCCATATTATGACTAATAACAAAATATTCATGAAAAAGAACTGTTAAATTCGAAACCTGTTACACAAGTGAACGTTAAATCGAGGGTTTAATGCACATTCTCATCAATAATAAATATTCATGAAAAAGGTCTGTTAAAACCGAAACCCGGGTCCGTTACTAGGGTCCGTTATATCGACGGTTATTCTATATAGTCATTCATAACACATATTCATGAAAACGGACTGTTGAATTCGAAATCCGTTAGACCAGTGTCCGTTATATCGAGGCTTTACTGTATATTGTATTTAATAACAAATATTCATGAAAAAGGACTGTTATGTCCGAAAGCCGTTAAATCGAGGGATTACTGTATATTGTCATTCATGACAAATATTCATTACAAAGGACAGTTAAATCCGAAACTCGTTACATCGAGGGTCTACTCTATATTGTCATTCATGACAAATATTCATTACAAAGGACAGTTAATTACGAAACTCGTTACATCGAGGGTCTACTCTATATTGTCATTAATAACAATATTCATGAAAATGCTCTGTTCAATTCGAAATCTGTTATATCAGGGACTATTAATTCGAGGTTTCACTGTATATTGTTATTTATAACAAATATTCATCAACACGGAATGTTGAAACCGAAACCCGTTATACCACAGTCCGTTAAATCGACTGTTTACTGTTGTCATTATTAACAAATATTGATGAAAAAGGACTGTTAAATGGGAAATCCGTTATATCATATGATATGTGCTGTTGTGCGACTTTATTTTAATCCAATCAACATTTGATCAAAATGTTTTATTCGATTATAGTGCGTTATGTATTTCCATGAATCAATTCTACAGGTACACGTCCTGTAGTCCGACCTTCTTTTAATTCAAACAGCATTTGATCAAAATGCCTTATTCCCATTTACTGTTTTTAGTATTCCCATAAAATATTCCACTGGTACACGTTTGTAGTCCGACCTACTTATAATCCAGTCAACATTTGCTCATAATCGTTTATTCCCATTTACTGTCTTTGTATTTCCATGAATCCATTCTACACGTACAATTCCTGTAGTCTGATCGTTTAATCCAACCAAAATGTTATCAAAATGTTTTATTCCCATTTACAATATTTTGTATTTCCATGAATACATTTCTACAGGTACACGTCATGTAGTCTGACCTTCTTTTAATGCAAACAACACTTGATCCAAATGTTTTATTCCCACTTAATGATTTATAACTCCATTCTACGGCTACATGTTTTATAGTCGGCCATTCTTTTAATCCAACCATCAAAATATTTCATTCCCATTTATTGTGTTTTGTATTTCCATAAATCCCTGCTACAGGTCCAAGTCCTGTAGTCAGACCTCCATTTAACCCAAACAACACATGATCAAAATGTTTTATTCTCCTTTACTGTGATTTATATTTCCATAAAACAATTCTACAAGTACACGTCCTTTAGTCCAAACTTCTTTTAATCCAAAAAACATTTGATCAAATTCCTTCATACATATTTACAGCTTTTTGTATTTCCATGAATATATTCTATAGGTACAATGATTTATTCCGATTTACTGTGCTTTGTAATTCCTGTAGTCCGACCTTCCATTAATCCAACCAACATTTGTTCAGATTTCTGTAGTTCGAACTACTATTAATCCTACCAACATTTAATTAAAATATTTTATACCCATTTACTGTGTTTTGTATTTAATCAAATCAATTCTACAGCTAGACGTCCTGTATTCCTACCTTCTGTTAATCCAACTAACATTTGACCAGAATGTTTTATTCTCATTTACTGTTTTTGTATTTCCATATATCCATACTACAGATACACGTCGTCTAGTCCGACCTCCTTTTAATCCAACCCAAATGTGATAAAAATGTTTTAATCCCATTTACTGTGTTTTGTATTTCCATAAATCTATTCTTCAGGTCCAAGTCCTGTCGTCCGACCTTCTTTGAATCCAAGCAACATTTGATCAAAATGTTTTATTCTCATTCACAATGCTTTTGTACACGTCGCTTATACACGTAACCAATATTCCTTGCAGGGCAGTTGTCTGCCCTTATTGAAAAGGGTGAGGCCCCAAACACAATAATAAATTCGGGTGTTAACTCAGTTATTTGCCCTTGCTTCACGCACACTGACACTAGCATACACACATCCTGTCGTCGTACCCACAAACCAGTGACGTCACGCGACCACAGTACAAATAGCAGCGAGCGGGAAAATACGATCTCTTTTCGTTCACCGGGACACCACCAGGTAAGGTCGAATTTGTTCCGCTCTGCTCACGCATTCTTTTCCTATTTTTCTTGTTCACATTCAGTACAAGCAGACACACACGAATTTATCAACTTATGTGACACTTTTAAGACAAACCTTTCTGAAGCATCCACATTGACATTCTTAAGTATTTTCATATACATGTTGATTTTGCATCATCCACTTTGCGAGAACTTTTATCGAGTACTCTGTACTTTGTTTAACCCTTTGTTTTCCTAGTTAAACCGCACTAGCCTTTTGCTATACGATGTTATATAATCCCGTCGTAATTCACTTAAGCGTAGACTTTGTTTATGTCCTAAGCCTCTCCCTTTCCGGGTATTAAATTCGTCGCTTCTTACATCAATTCTTCCTCTTTGTATTTTCTTCCTACCACTTCTACACGTGCCGACTTTATTCGCAGACGAGGTAATCTGCGAGTGGTTGCTATCCTTCATTGTTCCTGCGGATTTGATCGCGTTAACCCCACACGTCGTTCCCAGAATATATCTGTACTCGTTATAGGTATATTTTGGAAAATTGTGTGCAGCCTAGAATGCCGGTATAGGAAAACAATACTGGGGACCCCGACGTGATCTGTGGTGCGTTCTCTTGTCCGTATTAAACGACATATTACGAACATTTTTTGTACTTCGTATCTTTTGCCGTAATAACTTTCTCCGGATACTCGCTACTTCCTGCTGTTCTTAAACAGCACATGGGATCCAACAAATAAAGACCAAAAAATACTGATATAGAAAACCAATACTTTGTATTTCCATGAATCAGTTTTACAGATGAAGTCCTGTAGTCCAACGTACATTTAACCCAATGAATATTTGATCAGAATGTTTTGTTCCCATTTACTGTGTTTTGTGCTTCCATGAATCCATTCTACAGGTAGACGTTCTGTAGTCCGACCTTCTCTTAAATCAACCAACATTTGTCCAAAATGTGTTATTGCCATTTACTCTGTTTATATTTCCATAAATCAATTCTACAGGTACAAGTCCTGTAGACCAACCTTCTTTTCAACCAAACAACATTTGATCAAAATGTTTTATTCAAATGTTCTCTGTATTTCTATGAATCCATTCTACAGTTAGAAGTCTTATAGTGATAACTTATTTTAATACAAGCGACATCAGATCAAAATGTTTTATACTCATATACTGTGTTTTGTATTTCAATGAGTTAATTCTAAAGGTACAAGTCCTGTAGTTAGACCTTCTTTTAAAAAAGCGAACATTTGATTAAGTCCTGTAGCCCGACCTTTTTTAATCGAACCAATGTTTGATCAAAATGTTTTATTCCCATTTATTGTGTTTTGTATTTACATTAATCCATTCTAAAGGACACGTCCTCTAGTCCGACCGTTTTTTAATTCAACCATCATTGTATCAAAATATGTTATTCCCATTTACTATGATTTGTATTTCAATAGATACATTCTACTGTTACAAGTCCTCTATTCCGAGCTTCTTTTAATACAACCAACATTTGATTAAACTTTGTTATTCACAGTTACTATGTTTTGTATTTACATGAATTCATTCTACACGTCATTATTTTCATCAAAGCAACATTGTTATTATATACTTTCATGGGAGGTCATTTCCGGGCCAACACCTGTGCGGAAGTAGAGTAACCCCGGTCACCCCAGGAAGTATGCATATGCGTGGGTGTCCGAAAACAGGATGTTGAACACACAAGCGTGGGCGTTCAAACCTGATAAAAGAAGGCACAGGACTCAGAACAAAGAGTCAAGCAGCAGCGGCCGGGTCGGAAGGCACAAGGCCGGGCCCCCTGTTGGGAACGGTCTCTCGGGCACATCTTATCTCTTTCGGACTCTCCACCGGCCGACAATATGTAATTTATGACATAAAAATATGTTCTCATATTTTTACAAACAACTTTCGAGTCTTCTTTCTTTCCTGGAAACAATGTCTATACAATGTGGAACCAACTCCAACCATCATTCGATTAAAATAATTTATTCCAATTCATTGTGTTTTGTATTTCCATTAACCCATTGACGGAACACGCCCTGTAGTCTGTACAACCTTTACTCCAACCATAATTCGATCAAAATGTTATATTCACATTTACTGTGTTTTGTATTTCAATAAATACATTCTACAGATACACGTCGTGTAGTCCGACCTTCTTTTAATCCAACCTAAATTTGATCAAAATATGTTATTCCCATGTACTGTGTTTTGTTTTTTCATGAATTCATTCTACATGTAGAAATACTGTATGCGACATTATTTTAATCCAAGCAACATTTGATCAAAATGTTTTAATTACATTTACCGTGTTTTGTATTTTCATGAATCCATTCTACAGGCGAAGTCTTGTAGTCAGACCTTCTTTTAATCCAAGCAACAAATGTTTTGTATGTCCAGGAATCCATTCAAACTTCCTTTTAATCAATCCTTCATTTGATCAAAGTATTCTATTCCTATTTACAATGGTTTTATTTCCATAAATCCTTTCTGCAGTTACAATACCTGTAGTAAGACCTTTTTTAATCAAATAAACATTTTATCAAAATGTTTATTCCCATCTATTGTGTTTTCTATTTCCATGAATCCATTCTACAGGTAAAAGTCATGTAGTCCGTCCTTTTTAATCCAATATTTTATCAAAATGATTTATTCCCATTTACTGCGTTTTGTATGCCCATGAATCAACTCTAAATATACACGTCCTGTAGTCCGACCTTCTTTTAATTCAAGCAACATTTCATAAGACTGTGTTATTCCCATTTACTGTGTTTTTCTATTTCCATGAATCTATTCTACAGGTACGCGACATGTATTCCGCCTTTTTAAATCCAAAATGTGTTCAATATGATTTATTACCATTTACTGTATTTTGTATTTCCATAATTCCATTCAACGTGTACAAGTCCTGTAGTCCGAACTCCTTTTAGTCCAAGCAAAGTTTCATCAAAATATTATATTCCCATTGAAAATGTTTTGTATTTCCATGAATCCATTCTACAGGTACATGTCCTGTAGTCCGATCTTCTATTAATCCACACCAACATTTGACCAAATTATTTTATACCCATATACTGTGTTTTGTATTATCATGAATACATTCTACACGAACATGTACTGTAATCCGTGTACTTTTATTCCAAGCAACATTTGATCAAAATGTTTTATTCCCATCGAGAATGTTTTGTATTTCCATGAATCCATTCTGTATTTAAAAGTCTCGTAGTTCGACATTTCTTTTAATCCAATCCACATATGTTCAAAATGTTCTATTTACATTTACTATTCCTTGTATTTCCATAAATCCATTCCACAGGTTCACATCATGAAGTCCGTCCTTTGTAATCCAATCAACATTTGATCAACATGATTTATTCCCATTTACTGTGTTTTGTATTTCCATAAATCCATTCTACATGTACACGTCCTGTATTCAGACCTCCTTTTAATCATATTTACTGTGACCTGTATATCCATAAATCCATTCTACAGGTACACATCTTGTAGACCGACATCCAATTAATCCAACCATCATTTGATCAAAATCTTTTATTCCTATTTACTGTATTTTGTATTTCCAGGAGTCAATTATACAGCTACAAGTCCTGTAGACCGACATTGTTTTAATCCAACCAACATTTGTTCAAAATGTTTTATTCCAATTTACTGTTTTTTGTATTTCCATCAATCCATTCTACAGGCACAGGTTCTGTAGAATTAAATTATTTTAAACCAAACAACATTCTACATGTACAAGACCCGTAGTCCGACCTTCTTTTAATCCAACAAACATTTGATCAAAATGTTTTATTCCCATTTAGTGTGTTATGTATTAGCATAAATCCATACTATAGGTACACGTCCTATAGTCCGACTATCTTTTAATCCAACCAACATATGTTCAAAATGTTTTATTCCCATTTACAATGTTTTGTGATTTCATAAATACATTCTAAAGGTACACGTCCTGTAGTCCGGCCTTCTTTTAATCTAACCAACATTTGATCAAAACCTTTTATTCCCATTTCCATGAATACATTCTACATGTACAGATTCTGTAATTGGAACTTGTTTTTATCCATCAACATTTGATCAAAATGTTTATTCCCATTTCAATGAATCCATTCTACAGCCAGAAGTCCTGGCGTCCGACCTTGTTTTAATCAAAGCAATTTTATTATTCCGATTTGCAATGTTTTTATTTCATGAATATATATTATACAGGTACAAGCCCTGTAGACCGACATTCTTTTAATACATGGTATATTTGATAAACATGTTTATTCCCATTTATTGTGTTTGTAAATCCAGTGAAGGAATATCAGCCAGTATGTAAGTGAAGGAATACACATCAGTATATACGTGAAGCAATACACGCCGGTATATGTGAAGGAATACACGTCGGTATATACGTGAAGGAATAGACGCCAGTATATAAGTGAAGGAATACACGCCAGTATGTAAGTGAAGGAATACACGCCAGTATGTAAGTGAAGGAATACACGCTACTATATAATTAAAGGAATCCACGCCAGTATATAAGTGACAGAATACACGCTGGTATATAAGTGAAGTAATACACGCCAGTATATACGTGAAGGAATACATGCCGGTATATAAGTGAATTAATACACGCCGCTATATAAGTGAAGGAATACATGCCGGTATATAAGTGAAGTAATACACGCCAGTATATACTTGAAGGAATACACGCCGGTATATAAGTGAATGAATACACGCCGCTATATAAGTGAAGGAATACACGCCAGTATATAATTGAAGGAATACACGCCAGTATATAATTGAAGGAATAAACGTCAGTATATACACGAAGGATGCACGCCTGTATATACGCGATGGATGCACGCCGGTATATAAGTGAATGTATGGAGGGTCCTGCTTGTTGCCGGCGCCCGGAATTTGTTGAGAAAATGAAGCCGAGTCTATTGCATGAGAATTGGGCCTTCTTGTGGAGGGTAATTATTTTGTGACGCGCCGGCGTGAATGCTTTATATTTCTCCATAATACTGGTGGTAAAAAGGTGGGTTGAAATTGACTCCATTTGGTTAGCGATCAATGGCTGGAAAAGGAATTAATAACGAGAGACGGACGAAAAGCAAAAGGCAATTTTGAAAGAGACAAACATTTTTATTCAGTTATTTAAGGGTTGAAATTTAGTTTGTGTGTGTGCATATGTAAAGGTCCATTGGCTGTGTGGGTGTGCGTAAATACGTAAGAGTCCTTTGTTCGTGTATATTTGTTTCGTGTATG
Organism: Architeuthis dux; assembly: GCA_006491835.1. Taxonomy (NCBI): domain Eukaryota; kingdom Metazoa; phylum Mollusca; class Cephalopoda; order Oegopsida; family Architeuthidae; genus Architeuthis; species Architeuthis dux. The sequence goes on along the minus strand of VCCN01006403.1, from coordinate 1,909,958 downwards.
AAATAGTTCACAATGATGTTAAGAATGTGTATGTAAAAGGGGATTTGTTTTGTGTATGAAAGGGTTCACAGATATAATAAAGATGTATGTAACAGGGAATTAGCTTACTTTGTTCTGGGCATTTTTATACTCTGCCCGTCCCACGTGGCGTCGGACGGGCAGAATTCATGACAGGCAGCGGCGCTGTGAAACACGTCCGTTCGTTTCGGCGACTGGAGAAAAAGGAGGCTGATTCAAATCTCGCGCCTCTCACGTGATTAATGGCTGGTCCCGCATTGGCCGTTGCTACGTGAGGACACGAAGGTTACGAGGCGTGTGTGGAATCAGGGAACCAACCCTTAATCACGGGGGGGGGGCAACTCCGCTTGGACCCGCCACAAATGAATACTCGCCAGTATATATGTGAAGCAATACACGCCAGTATATAAGTGAAGGGAGAAACTTCATGATATACTTGAAGGATAATACGGCGGTATATAAGTGAAGGAATACACGCCAGTATATACGTGAATAAATATACGGCGGTATATATGCGAATAAATACACGCTAGTAAATACGTGAAAGAACGCACGACAGTATATAAGTGACGGGATACACGCCGGTATGTAAGTGAAGCAATACACGCCAGTATATACGGACAGGAATACACGCAGATATATAAATGAATGAATTCACGCCACGCTAGTATAGGCCAGAAGGCATATACGCCATTATATAAGTGAAGTCATACACACCAGTATACATGTGAAGGAATACACGCCGGTATATACGTGAAGGAATACACGCCGGTATATAAGTGAATGGATACACGCCGTTATATACTTGAAGGATAGCATGCCCGTATATAAGTGAGGGAATACACGCCAGTATATACGTGAACAGTCGCAGATAGCCGCACTATCATGCTGCTCTGTGATAAAAGTTGTAGACAGCCATTCCATCCTGGCTCTCCTTCAATGGGTCGGTAGAACCCTACAGCCAGCTCCAGCTTCTACCAACTACTGGATGTTCACGTCCTGTGGTCTAACCACAGTTCAGCCTTACTGTCGGAACATTGCTGCAAGGGGGCGACAGACCCCCATAGCTAGCTCGGGCATCTGTCAGGAGAAGGACAATCCTGCCAAACCTACGACCGACGGGCTCTGCCCCTATCTCCGTCACTCCGGTGGCCCATAGGATGCAAACCCTTGGTTTAAAGGGTAGGGTCGACCCTGGGAAAGTCGTACTTCGCCTTAAAACTACATTGCTCTGGCTGGAGGTTTACTCTGCACATTCGTCCCGCCGTCTATGGTCCAAACGCTGTGGAGGACCATCCCCAAAATCTTCGCTCGCGAAGCCAATCCATTCATTCATTCATATATGTGAAGGAATAAACGCCGGTTATATAAGTGAAGAAATCATCATCATCATCATGATCAGACGTTATAAGCCCACTGTTGGACAAAGGTCTTTCCCATCTCCTATATTGTTGTATTGTATAAGTGAAGGAATACACGTCATTGTACAGAACGCCGGTATATAAGTGAAGGAATACACGCCGGTATATAAGTGAAGGAATAAACGACGGTATATACTTGAATGATTACACGCCGATATATAGGTTAAGAAATACAGCCGATATATACGTGATGGAATACACGACGGTATATACTTGAATGATTATACGCCGGTATATAAATGAAGGAATACGCGCCAGTATATAAGTGAGGGAATAAGTGAAGGGATACGTGAAGCAATACACGCGGGTATATACGTGAAGGAATACATGCCGGTATATAAGTGAATTAATACACGCCGGTATATACTTGAATGAATACACGCCGGTATATAAGTGAAGCAATACACGCCAGTATATACGTGACGGAATACACGCCGGTATATAAGTGAAGGAATACACGCCGGTATAAAGGGGAAGGAATACACGCCAGTATACAAGTGAAGCAATGCACGCCAGTATATACGGGACGGAATACATGCCGGTATATAATGAAGGAATACATGCCAGTATATATGTCATGGAATACCCGCTGGTATATACGTGAAGAAATGCACGCGCTGAACGTGAAAATCGCTGAAACGGTCGGTGCTGAATATAGACTCGCTGAATGTGGATACAACCATGTGCTCCTTATACTGCGTCTTATACACCAAAAATAAATGTTTTTTTGCATTTGCTTTTATTCGTTTCGGAACGCTGCCTTGTTCTCTCCGTAAACCGAACAGATGCATTCAAAATCATCATTGCAGTTTTTGGCTTTCCCCGGTGTGTTTCAGATGTACTGATGACCAAATCAGGGCGTCAATCTGGTATTCTCTCTCTCTCCGCCGTATCGGTCATCTGACCTATGACCATCTGTCTATCGAGGGTCTCCTTAACGTTTAAATCTGTTATTCACGCACGCAAATTGATATATCCTTGCACGTGTATACACTCACACACGCACACGTTTCATGCATACATACAATACATTAAGACCCATGTTTCAAACTGCTATCTGTTTTATAACCACCCACACAGACACGCGTATAAATATGCAAAATCACACACACATACATATACATATGTCTTCAATCTCTCGGACATACCCAAACATACAAATTAAAGTCAATGGTGAACTTAATTAAGACGAACTTTATTTACAGGTCTCGAATCGATAATAATATTACACGCCGAGGCGAAGTATCCCGCCTTTTTCCAAACCGCCATCTTTAATCAGTTGTTGTGTGGGAAGGCTGCTGATTTGGGGAGTTTTTAAGTCTTGGTTTTATTTCCGTTCTCTTTTCTGCTTCTTTGGCAGTGGTTTTATTTCCGTTATTCTCTCTTCTCTTCAGTGGCAGTGGTTTTATTTCCGTTATTTTCTCTTCTGCTTCATTGGCAGTGGTCTTATTTCCGTTATTCTCCCTTCTGTTTCAGTGGCAGTAATTTTATTTCCGTTATTCTCCCTTCTGCTTCAGTGGCAGTGGTTTTATTTCGTTATTCTCCCTTCTGTTTCAGTGGCAGTGATTTTATTTCCGTTATTCTCCCTTCTGCTTCAGTGGCTTTCATTTTTTTTCACAAAACCGTTTTATTTTCTGTAATCATTGGAGCATTTTCTTTCTTTCTTTTAGATTTTTGCGGATGAACGTTTTTGATCTTTTTCTATATTTCTTGATTCTTGAAATCGATCTGAATAGTCACGTGGTGATAACTCCCGCCAAAACAATCAATCGTTGGCCGTTTTCTTTAAACAAATATCAAATATATATCAGCTTGAGGCAACGGTGTTTAGCATTTTTTGATTTTATTCATATAACTTCATAGCATCAATATTCAGCCATCAATCTATTTTCCTGACTTTCTTTGAACTAACGCCAGAACGATTCCAGTTTTGATACGTTGAAATCTTCACAGAGCTTTTCAGTATCTTCAAATCTTTGTGACTGCTGATCAGACAGCGAGGGTTTCACAGTGCAAAACACGTGATAGTCTGAAGATGACGGGTCTGGAGAATATGCTGCATGTAGAAGAACTTCCCATCCTAACTCCATGATCGGTTGCTGCATTGCATTTGCAACGTGAGGACATGCGTTATCATGCAGAATAACCACACGTTGTCTTCCCAAAAGGTCATTACTCTTCCAACGCATCATTCAAACGAGCCAACTGCTCAATGTTGCTTTGCGCAGTAACAGTTTGTCTAGGTTCCAGCAATTCTTAATAAAGAATTTCTTTTTGAATCCCAACAAAGAGAATTTTTCCCTAGTATATTAAGTTTAGGTTAAGATATAGAAGGCTGTCTTGGATCTAGCCACGATTATGGATTCTTGTAATGGATTAAATGTAGTATCCGGACCACAAAATTGATTCAAGTCAAGTCTGATTCTCAGATTACACCCTAATCAAAATGTAATTAAAACAAGAATCTTGTGATACTATTTCTTCACAATATTCTTTTATGTAGTTGAAGGGTCTGAATTCTACATGTCAACCATGTTTTGATTAAATTAAATTACATTTTGATTACGGTGCAATTTGAAAATTTGCGCTATTGACTTTTTGGGGGAACCTATCTCGTCCGAAAATGACTTGTTGTGTCATGAAAGAAGACCAGTACTTAAACCAGTGTCTCTCAACATTTTTCAACCCAACGTCCCCCTCCGACACCTAGCTACATGTCAACGCCTCTCTGAAGTACTCAACACAGATGTTTTAGAGACATGTGGTAGCTTGTCATTATAAAGAAAAACATCAACATTCAGTACAACGGTTTTAAGGAAAATATTATATTAAGTATATCAATGCATTTCTAATGGGTGCCCATTATTAAGTTAATTGTGGCTGCAAGGCAATTAAAACAGTTTATTATTTGGTAAATCACTTAAAGGAGTACATACAACATAAATGTTTACAACTACTGTGAACCTTGAGCTTGATAGTGTTTAACAAGTGTGGCCATATCTGGCTCGAGCTTTGATACATAGAGTCTCAAGTCACCACGACTAACAATATCCAAGCGGTTTCTATTCTTCGTAAGTATATGGCTCACTGCACAGAATCCCCGTTCTACAAGGTAAGAAGAGTGAAAAGCAATGAAAAGCAATGAAAAGCAATTTTCCCATACTGGTAGAGCCACATTTCATGATTGCAATCAGAGATCTGTTTCGCTTCTTCATCATTCTGCAGTTCTTCCGACAGGTTGATTTCTTGTTCTTCAACCTTGCAAATGAATGGATTCATAACCCAGATAGGAATATTCATATCAATCAGATCTTCAAAGCGCTTCTCAAAATCATTTTTCAGTGACTGCAAATGCAGACGAGCTTCCGCTAGGAAACTGCCATAAGACTCTTCTGTCAATATTCTGTTTGAACAAATCCAGCTTTCTGATGGAAGTGGACCCAGCAATGTTGGCCTTTAATAAATTGAAATTGTCACGTTGAAGCTGCAAGTTTAGCATATTCATTTTATAATGTGAGCTAGACACGCATAATTCATTATCAACAGATTGCAAAAATTCGATTACCGAATCGAATAAATTAAAACAGCGCGTTCGGCATGAAACTTTGGAGAGCAGAAGAAGGTGATCAAATTCCTCTTCGTTATCTTGACACAATTGGCGGAATAATCTGTTATTTAATGAATGTGCTTTAATCTTGATGACAGAACAAAGTTGTTTTTAGCAACAAGATGCTGACGATGAATGGCACAATGGATTACAAAAAAAGACTAGGAATTTCCTTATTCATGAATGCAATTAATCCAGCATGGCAACCTGTCATTGAGGGTGCTCCATCTGTTGCACAAGAACTAATGTTTGTGATTGGGATATTACTGGTCATACGATACGTCTTGGGCTCTTCATAGAGTGATTCCCCGTTTGTGTTGGTCTTCACTGATCTAAAAAAACAGCATTTCCTCATGTGCTTTCCCCTCTTTGATAAATCATACATAAGCCATTAACAACGCCTCGTTGTCTCGTACAGTTGATTCATCCAGTTGTATTCCAAATTCATTTTTGCGCAACTCTACATACAACTGACTTTCGATGTCATTTCCCATTTCATCAATACCACAAGATACGGTGCGGTTACTGAGAGTGATGGATTTCAGAACATTGGCTGCAGTCATCTTGAGAACGGTAGTCAGAACTTCAGATACACATGACAGAACCAACGTTTCAGCAACTGTATGAGATTTTCCGTATTTTTCAATCATTCTGGAAATATTGTAAGAAGCATTGAGACCACAACATCAACATCAGAATCGGTGTTTGTCTTTGTAAATAGTAAGAAATGCATAAGTAGTACGCTTTTTGAATGTTTCCTTCAGTTTGTGAAATACTGCAATGTCTCTCCTAACTTTACCTGGATGTTTCCTATGAAGATGAGCTTGAAGTCTCGACGGTTTCATAGCCACATTGGAAAATACTTTTTCGCAAATGCGACACAGCGGCCTTTGCTGATTTGTTGGTAGTGGAATTACTATTGCAAGTAGTCAACATTATACAGTCGGACTTTCATTTGTTTCTTTTTTTTGTTTTGTAGAGGTCGACTCTAGGCTGATCTCAACCACTTCAATAGCACGCTTTTCCAAGTACTTATCCATATCTAGAAGTAAAAACATACTGTATAACACACACACACACACACACACACACATACACACACACACAGAGTAATACATAGAAATGACACAATTAATAATTGTCCTAACAATAACTGCGCGTTACGGTACACTAGTTTGAAAACAACAGCAAAGGAGATACTTTTAAATGGTTATTTCTCTTTATCCATAGAATAACAGTAACACTACAGGGCATTGAGCACAATAGTTCGCCACTTGCCAGTCACTTACTTGTATAGAAAAAATAATTGGCGAAGAAAGCATTTAATAACTTCTTAATGCTAATTCCTTCTCGTTCTAAGCGATACTACTAAACAACAGCCATTTGTAAAACAGAATCATAGATATTTATGGAATCTCCACAACGCTCCCTCTAGAAGCTCAAACTCCCCATTAAGGTCCTTAGTCACCTCAACGTCTTAAACAGTGACTGATGTTCCTTTCCGTAAGTTCATCTGGGAGCCATTTTATCAGCTTCTGAATGTGTCTTAAGGCTTGTAAACTACATGTTACAATTTGTCTAATTGCACAAGCAAC
>VCCN01006403.1:1859522-1871146 GCA_006491835.1 Architeuthis dux | reverse complement strand
AAACATCATTTCTAACCCTCTCATACGTCCAAAGGTCTTCAAAGTCCATCGACCGAATTACCATTTATCGTTTATTTATTTTCTGAAATTGCAGAACCAGTTTTTTTATTGTTATTTCTTTAACCTCAGTCGCCATCTTTATGATTGACATTAAAATAAAAAGCCTTCGATTGTCATACTTTAATTGGCAATGTTGTTTCTCGCCCAAATAGAATTGATCTGAAAAGAGCGGGAACGACATCGGACGGTCATTAAAAAAAGATGGAAGGCAGCAGACAACAGAAACGAATACAATTTGATGAGAGATTCGATACATAAATACTAATTCGACTAATGCAATTGTAGAAATGGACGCTGCATTTGGGTTATTGTCTTGTTGGCGGGAAAAGCGGGTGAAAAGCAATTCTTATATCTGTTTTGTTTGTGGTTTTATTTCATAAGAATGTGTTCAAAGGGGTTAATTTCTTTTTGTCTGTTTTGTTTTGGTTTCTCTGTACAAAAATGGCGGATCGAAACAATCGTTCATTTATTAGGGAGAGAAGAAAACGGGTGGAATAGGATGGAAAAGTCAAAAATACCCAAAATAAAATAATTCAAATACAAAATATATTAATTCAAATTTATCGAAATAAAAAAAAGAAACAATAGGTTTGGGTGGCCTAACGGTTAGCAGCAAATAAAATGGAATCGCCGAGCCGAGTTCAAACTCCGACTGAGACAGTTTGCGTTCACTTTGCACTAATTCCATTGGGAAAGGTATGAATCCATAATTTTCCACTCTCCAGCTATGGGTAAATAGCAGGGCATAAAGAAGAAAGGGGGGGATAGGGGGGAAACATTTCCAAAATGGTTGGAAATACTTCCTAGAACTAATAAAGTCAAGGATTAGACCAAGTATTAATTTCTCTAATACAAATTTAAGCAAATGAAAATAAGACAAACATTCGAGATCTGTCACAGTTGCGCAGCTTTGATGTTGTGAAAAAATGTCATTACGTACCAGGCGGTCGGGGCGATGAGGGAAGTAAGATCTCTGACCTCCAGACCGGTGTCAGGGCAAAAGCTGGCCTGAGTTATTTGAACCTTTTTATAGATCGCAGAACTCCCGGAATTCCAGAAACCAATCACTACGCATGACTGGAGGGTGATACAAATGTTCTGTATATAAACCCCAGTCAGATGAGTCGTCGAACTACCGAGAATTACACGGGATTTTCGATCATTAGTGTTTGAACAAGAGTTCATTACGCACCCCACCCCACCCCACCGGCCCGGAGAGTGAGTTTCGTTACAATAACTGCTGTCTCTAATTACTAGACAAGAGACCAGAAGGTCTTAGGTCGCGGAGGAGGGAATTCTTTCGCAAACAAATGTTATACACACCGACGACAATAGACAAGGTAGAGATTTTGCTTCTTCCTTTCGTCCTGACCACTTCCAAAAGTTAACTGTGTTCTTTGGATTTTGGATCTCTTCCCCGTCGAAAATAGTTACTCAGTAACAAAAGTATTTCCAATATAACTTCGCAACCTATCAGAGGGGACCTTACTGCACATGTGTGAACATGCACTCTCCCTTCTCATTGTAGGAGAACGTGGGGGTTTACTAACCACCATACGATCACGGCCACCACGAGGGAAATAGGGAGGGATAGCAGTCCCTCTGATAATCTCAGGGTGAGTTCAAAAGAGGCAGAGAGATAGTAGTCTCTGGCAGGGTCGCCATGAGGGAAAGTTTGTTGAGGGTTAGAGAGAGAGAGACGATCGGTTTTCCTCCGCGGGCTGCGGACTGCGATGATGATGATGGTCGCTCTTTGTCCGATCTGCCGCTGGTGTCTCTCTGTCCGGTTCTGTCGCTGAAGCCAGGTTTCGCTGTGGAGGGAAATTCATTTTCGGGACACAATTCAAAACACGATAAAATCTACGTATTTTCAAAGTTTACGAATCTTTTATTTCCGTACCACGCCGGTCAATTTCTGGTCTGCGGATTTTGGCGAGGTACGGAAACTCTGTTGTATGTCGTGGTATCTAAAAGGGGTCGGTTCCAGGACTGATACTGCTGCTACTTCTACTGGCACCGCCACGAGGCAGGGACCCCTTGCGATCCCCTACCGTCCGCGGGCCCCCACCACTTCTACTGCTACTGATCTGGCCTTTATACACCTAGATCTTAACTCCTCCCACTTTTCAAATCCCCAACGGTTTTTCGGTAACCTGATACCCCTCTTAGTCACGCAGGCAGCTCGACACAGATTCCAAATCTGACCACGTTCCTATGGTCACTCGTAATCTGATCCTGTCTATTTCGCTACATCATTAATCAATTGAGTTAGCTTGTGAACTGTGCGACAGTCGCATTCAGCATGGCCCAACTTGCCCATTCTTTACGTTTCGTGCATGTTCTCTTATTTTTGTTGTTATATATTGATTTGTTTGGCAAAATAGCGCATTACGCAGGTCTGTCAGCCCCCAGTGACGTTTGGTTAAGTTATTTGGCTGGCGTCGCTAAGAAAACGAACAAACAAAAAATATCTTCGCTAGACGAAGGAGAGAACAAGTGACAGCAAGTCAGGACAAACAAAGGATTTTTAAAATGGCTGACGGGCAGATCTCAGCAGCTTGGATGGAAAACATGAGGAGTTTAGGAGAAGCAATTGGACTGGGGGGAAGGAGATTGCAGTCATACATGATGGAAACAATCGGGCAAGAGAGACAGCGTCGAGAGAGGAGAAGGATAGAGGATGAGGCGAGAGAAAAAGATCGGGAGTCTTGGAGTAGGTCTACTCAGATTTTCGGTTGCCTCCAAACCACCGACCGACAGTGGACAAATATACAGAGGGGATTAATGCTGAGGTGGCCAGGAGAATGTAGCCGTCGGAGAAGGTTTCAGGATGGAGGAGGAAATTACACGGAGAGGCTAACGGCTACGGAAAATAAGTGTGTCCTCCAGGAGACCCAGATGCTTCGGGGGAAGGAACAGTTGTGGAGTGCGCTCCGGGAAATTGAGACACTTAAGGAAGAGCTTGGGAGGTCGTGCAATGTGGGCAGAGAGTTGCATATCGCGGCAGATAAACAAAGGCTGCTATCTCAAGAGAGAGAGGCGGCCTCATAGACTTCCTGAGGGAAGAGGTCGCTCGTTTAGATAACGAGAGGAAAGATGTACAGGCCATGTTAGACGCTGCCAAGCAGGAAACAAGCACATTGAGGCAGTTATTAGACCAGAGGACATTTTGCCTGGCGAAACTGAGGGAACGATTTGCCATTCTCGACCAGGAGCTGAAATCGGTTCGTCAGGATACGCACCAACTACAAACCACTCATGGGGAAGCGCTGGGCAAGGGAAAGATGGAACGAAGTCATCTTGAAAAGCAGCTAGCTGAGAGAGGGACTCAACTGGAAGTGGCGGAGCGGAAAATTACAGAGATGATTCTGGCGCTCGTGGAAGAAGACAGGCTGAGGGAATGCCAGCCGATAATCGGAGATGAGATGGGTGAAAGTCTGAATAATGATCCAGAGAAAAGGGGAAATGATTCCGATAATTCAGACTTGGAAATGACACCCCCACGAATTGCTCTGGAAGATGATTCAATCCAAAAATAGGAAAACGCATTGTTATGATATTGATCTCGACCTTTCTGATGATAAGAAGACAATTGATGTTCCGAGTTTTAGATTGCCGGATACACCACTAGGAGAAGTTTTAATTGTTGAAAAGATCATGGGATACAGAATGGAATCCGTGCCTTTGTCGGATTCTGAAGAAACAATACTTGAGGAGCAATGCTATGTAAAGTATAAGAATTTATCACATCTTCACTGTGACTGGAAACCTGTTTGAAGCTTGTTATCAGATTTAAGAATACACGGCAAAGTAAAATGTTTTAAGGCGAAATATGCATTAAATCAATTTCTCAACCCTGATGATGGTGAATCGCCGATAACAACCGAAGGGTGTGATACAGTCGAGAATATCAGAAAAAAGAGGAAGAAACTAGGAATAGGGTGATTACTCGTACATAAATAGTAAGTTTTTCTTACAAAGAAAATTGCCGAAAAACTTGTGGGGCGATGTGAAAGAATGGAAAGAACGGAAGAATGAAAATAGGGGAAGATACGGTGAAGTCACCGTATCGTCCGAGAGTTGGAGGTTTTGGCGCGCGAAGGACAAAGAAAGATCTGGAAGATCCCGTTTCCCCGGGAGTTTGAATTCGGCGCCGAGACAGAGGGAGAGAGAGAGGAGGAGTAGCAGTGGCGGTGGGAGTAGTGGCAGTAGGCAGGAGGAGTAGGAGTAGCGGGAAGAGGCAATAGAGCCAGTGGCAGCAGCAGCGGCGGTAGGACAGTAGAGGCTGTGGTGTGGACAGAGGAAGTTGGAGGCACGTTTGCTACTACAAGCTCCCAGCCTAGGCGGGTTGTTTTAAATCTGATGAAGTAAGACACCACCTTCGAGGAAGTATAGACTTCCTTCGCCATCTTCTTCTCTTTGCTTTTTTCTAAAGGCTGTGGACCAAAAATCAACATTTGTGAAAACCCCAATGTTTGATTTTCCTCAAACAAGGATTATTTTCTCTCCCCGGAATTTTACCTCAACGACCAAAGGACTATTTTCTGTCCCCGGAGTATTTCTTGTTTACGGTTGATAAAATTTCCATATTTCCCACACAATTTCTGAGTTTGTCTTGTTTGTTTCTCCTGTGTTTATCCAGTATGAAACATTTATTTTGATATCGTCCTGTTAATCCGTTTTTCGCGTCTCAGTGTATGTTTTTGCCGTTGACCTTAACCACTCGTATACCACGACTAGGCGCATTACGATTCTAAGAATAGTGCGCCGTGACGGGCTCTTACCAAAGTGGTTTTAGACCACGAACGAGATTAAGGAGAACGCGACGAGGCAATTGATGGCAATCCCGAAAGAGGACATGCAGACTGATTTGTAAAAATGAAGTGACGCTGGAATTAGTGAGTGAGATTCCAAGGGGAGTAATATGAAGTGGACTAAGTGACATTAGTACTAAATGTCTTGATACTTTCCGGACAAAGCTCGTGGTTCTATGGCCAGCAATTAAAACTAGCAAGGTATTGCAGGTAAGTTCGATCCCCAGCGGGTGCTCCTCTACTGTGGCCGTGTTCCAAACTAAGCTGTACTTAGTAAACATCTATTCCGGGTGCCTACCATAGAGCGACGGATAGTAATATAGCCTAATGCGCCATTGCTCGTGGGTTCGATCTTCAACGACCAACCAATGATCAGCAATCAGAAATCAGAAATGTATTCAATTCAATTACACAATTGTACAAGGTATAACAGAAGAAAGAAGAAAAAAAGTAACATGTATTATCAGAGTACCATAGCCCTAGGAGAGCTATGTTTTCGTTAATATTAAATGTCTGGATACCTTCCGGACAAACCTCGTGGTACTATGGCCAGCAATTAAAACTAGCAAGGCATTGCAGGTAAGTTCGATCCCCAGCGGGTGCTCCTCTACTGTGGCCGTGTTCCAGACTGAGTTTCACTTAGTAAACATCTATTCAGGGTGCCTACCATAGAGCGACGGATAGTAATCTAGCCTAGTGTGCCATTGATCGTGGGTTCGATCTTCAACGGCTAACTAATGATCATCAATCAGAAATCAGAAATGTATTCAATTTAAATACACAATTGTACAGGTATAAAAGAAGAAAAAAACATATATTATCAGAGTACCATTGCCCTAGGAGAGCTATTTATTCGTTAATACTAAATGTCTGGATACTTATATTATCAGAGTAAGATAAACAAACAGAAAATATAGTAAACATCAATGATTTACACATTTAGAAAATTTACCCTGTAACAATAAATGTATGTCTTTGGAGTCACTCTACCGCATTCTAAAAACTCATCTAATTAGATCTCAATCGATGGCTGTTTACTCTGTCTCTCTCTCTAGTTTATATTATTTTGTATTTATATTGTTAATATCATTTTTTAAAAAGAAACTAACTAAATTAACCCATAAGAAACCACTGCAACACCGGTGTCACAATTTAATTGATCTGCATAGTCCCTCCCCCAATATGTTTTTATACATTTTGTGAAAACTAATTTAAACAAATGTAAACATAACAAATAATGTCTAATTAATTAAATTATTAATGAAATATAATTTGAAACAATGTTCTACAGCTACAGTAGCTTGTTGAGAAGACCTCCAATATGAGGCAGTCGTATTCATTTTTTATTCAGTTTGCAGATTGTTTTGTATTATAAAATACATCTGAAAAATAATTTGGTGTTAAATCTAAACAGCAAAGTTATAGATTCGATATATGTTGTGGACATGCATATAAGAAGGCAAATAAGCAACAAAACATCTGTCAAGCTGATGTATTTTCAAATGATGGAAATAGTTTCCCTAAATGCCCAATGTGAAATATATGGCACATTACATATCTCGGACACTAAAAGTCCGATTTCAAAACAAACTACAGAAGTATGTTCCTTGTGGTCCAGTTCATGTTTTATATCCCACATTATTTTCCTTCATGTAAAAATGGATTCTTATGGAAAGATGATTATGCGTGGGTGTCCGAAAACAGGATGTTGAAACAGGAAATAATACATCAGCGTGGGCGTTCGAAACCCCATAAAGACAGAAACTCAGAGGGACAGAGCTCAGAGACTCAGAGCCGAGACAAAGACAAACAGCAGCAGCCAGGCCCGGAAAGCACGAGACCGGTGTCCATGTTGGGGACAGGCTATCGGTTCTCGTTATCTCTCTCCCACTCTTCATTCTCCGCCCGACACAATGTATTCTTATGAAATAAAAATATGTTCTCATATGTTTATAAACACATTTCAAGTCTTCCATTTTCTCAAGTTCACGATTTTCCTCCCGCAAATGACAGAACATGTAAAAGAGGATGTACAACATACATTCGGTGCCGTGACCAGGATGTCCCTTTTTAGCGTGCTTGATTTAAACTGGTCTTAATTAGATTTAATTGTTTTGGGGGATTTTGGCTAAGGAGCCTGAAAAGAATGATGATGAAATTCAGTTGGTGGCCAGGATGTCTTGTGGAAATAGGCAGAACCCTTAACGTGAAAAAAGGGACCCATATTCTGGATATGGGGAATTAATTGAGCGCTATATCAGAATTTTGCAGTTTGCATTTTAGAGGCTTTGACAGTGAAATGTACTAGACTGCGAAGTATTGAAAAACAATCTTATAAATAAGAGTTTCTAAATTAAAGGTGATTTAAAAATATATAGTTTTCCTTTTTCTTAAGTTCACGATTTTTCTCCCGCAAATGGGCAAACCAACGAGGAGACATCTCATGTCGGCAGAACATGTGAATGAGGCTATGCAACAATATAGGTAGATACTTTAAGTACTTTGAAATTATAAATTAAGTATTTGGTTGGACTTTTTACAAGATACAGATACACGTATGCAATGTGCTGATTATGACATCACACCAGTGTAAGCCAAGTAGTTGATGCAAAGATTACCATACTTTGCAATGTTAAGGAAATCCTAGAAGTGTCCAGTTAATTGTAATACGTTGTTTCCAAGAATAATTCAGAAGCTATGAAATTGGGTTCAACATCAACCTACAAACTCGGTCAGCATCTAAACACTTGTCTTTCTCTTCTTGGCGACACAGAAAAAAGTCATCTGGGGCAAAGATAGTCACTGAGGATGAAACATGGATTTATTACAAGAAACCAAACTGTGGAAAATCGTGTTTAGATCTAGGAGAGTCATCAATATCTCAAACCAAACTACTTGAAGAAATGTCCTTCTCGGCATTTGGTTCTATTCAAAAATAATTTTGGTAAAGATTTACATCCGTTAACCAAGTCAAAAAAATGGTCAGTAAATGTTTGTGCTTTTAATCCGTTAGACACTAACAATCTTCCTGGGATTGTTTATTTTTCAGAAGAAAATGTCTTTTAAGTTTTTACGAGTGGGTGTGTTCTATTTATAATGTATGGTAAACGGGACAGGCTTCAAAGTATTCAGTTACTTCCCTTGTGAGGCTTCTTTATATTTTAATGACGATTTTTCTGTGCTTTCATTAAGATTTTATGGTGAAAGCACAGAAAAGCCGTCATTAAAATATCAAAGAAGCCTCACAAGGGAAGTAACCGAATACTTCGAAGCCTCACTTCGGACAACAGGCGGAAAGTAACGGTCCCGTTTACCACACAGTTACATTGTAAATAGAAACCCACCTCGTAAAACCTTAAAAAACATTTTTATAAAAACTAACAACTTTCAGATTGTTAGGGTCTAACGGATTAAAAGCACAAGAAATTACTGACGAAAACAAATTGTTTCTATTTTCTTTCGACTGGGTTAACGGATATAGACCTTTACCATAATTTTATTACAGATTATTGGAACATAGACGAACCGTGCAACACTATAATAAGCAATTGGCGCGTTTGAATGGTATAAACATACCTTTTTCTGGGCATGCAATACGACTGTTGATTTTGCTGCACTTTGATTTGTCTATTTTGGACATGGCACAATAGGCCGGATACACAAATAATTTACCAAACTAATAGTGTTACAGTGAGCTTGTAATGATAAGAACTATCTTATTATTTTGTGGAAGGGTGGGCCATGGGCCAAGGAATAATCTATTACATTTTGGAGCGGATCCAAGGATTTTCAGAGACATCTTTCAGATATTGAGACAATAGACCGAAATATGGAAAATGTAAACTTATACTGCCCTGCATTGTGACTATATATAAACAGTTTTCATCCAGTTTTTACTTAATATATACGATTTTACAAGGTAGTTATCGTTTGCGTTTACAGCTTGTTACGTCTTTAATGACACTGGCGTTGGGAGGGGTATGCACTCTCTGAGTGCTTTCTGGGTTAATATATGTATGTGTGTCCGTGTACGTCAGAATGTGTCATAGTGTCCACTAGTAGTTGTTTGTCCACAACGTCCTGTCCATACTTACATCTGTTCCACTCACCGGCCTGTCCAAGCCCGTGACCACTTATTCACTTCCTCTCCTCCAATATAAATGAATGAATAAATCACCGATCGCATTTGGCCGTTGACCAATTGGTTTAGTTCGTTTATTGTTGACCGTCTCCCTTTAATTCAGTTCATCTTCTTAGTCGTTCATTCTTCAGTTGAAGTAATATTAATCACAAGCTTCGCCTATGAATAATAGAGATCCACTCCTCGGCCGATGCTCAAGAAATATTGGACACCGATCGATTGGCTACAGTTTTAGAGAGGTCAATGACGCGAATCCGCTCGGCAGCCATATTGGTTTACACTCTGTGTATACACTGGCGCATGCGCAGTCAGCGCTTTATGACACATTTATGCGGCCTTGTGAAATGACGTGTTCTTTCTGATTGAACGTAGATAAAATGAAAAATGGCACCGGTGTCATTTGATCCTGTACTTTTGTGTTTTTGATTATTTTTGTGTTTGATGCTTTCTTCTTTGTTTCTCATCCTGTTTTGTTCTCTTTTTAAAAAATAATATTCATTTGAGGTTCACTTATTTTGAAAACCTGTTTTCCTTTGTGTTATATTTCGTTGCTTTCAAAGACATGTATAATCATTCAAAATCCATTTCCTCGGTGTTAGAGAATTAACAGACACGCTTACAAGTACACATGCCCAAGTTTAGAAACGCACATATACACAAATGACACAGAAATAAAGATATGCACTAAAACTTAAGCATATCTGCAAACATACATATACACCTCTGCCATCGAACCAGATAATTATATACAAGTAATTATCTATTATAACAAACAGAAACTGTTATGATCAACACACCCTCCTTACAAAATACTCACCTATAACCCAAACTAATGTCATATACGAATTCACTTGCCCTTTAGGAGACTGTGTCTCCCGTCCACAATCGAATCGTTATATTGGCCAGACTATTACTGCTCTATCCCGCCGTCTCACTTGCCACCTCTCTGATGTAAATGCTATTCGAACCCAATTAAACACACACACCCATTCAAATTCACATACACCAAATTCTACACACGCATTATAAAACACATCCACTGTAAAAAAAAAGACTCGCCATAATGGAAGCGCTTCTAATAACATTTTAAAATCCAACCTTTAACAAAATCTCTTTTGGTCATGGCCAGGGAGTTTTAAATGTGTTCAACAACTAACATCTGAAACCCCCTTCTAACAAATATTGCATTCGTCCATCACTTGCCTTGTACGCCAACTAACCAATTGGTATTAATTTTGGCACTATTTAAAACTGTGCAAATAATAAGATTTCACGACCTTGAAAATTACTGAACGCACAGTCGAAAGCGCTCGATCCGATATATCGTTTGGACGATATTTATATAAATTGAATCTGAACATACGTTCTCTTGTGCGTAAACATTAACCAAAAAGATGAAACGGTTTTCCTTGTCCGTCGTATTTAACCAAACTTACATTAAATATGTTTTAATAAAGCTCCCTGCAGAGACGTACTGGTTAGCAAGCTAGTCTCACAGACAATTACTGCTGTAGAGAGTTCGAAGCTCACTTGTGGATTTGTATTGCACTAAACTTAGTAACCACCCCTGAGGGCCTTACATGGCGCTATGGTTAGCAACCTCATATCACAGCAAATCTGCTAGTGAAGTGAGATTAGGTCTTACTGGAAACCCCACGACTGTAACCATGTACCGTACCGGACCGGATAACACACACACACACACACACACACACATATTGCACACTGAAACCCATCCCTTGTTGTACATCCCGAGCCTCTGATAACCGTCCTCCCAGACATCATACCAGTGCAGTGCAATATTTGAATAATTTTTAAAGCAAGTCGCAAAGGCCATCAACTACTATATACGCATGTAGTGTCTGGCATACGGCGACAAATGTGGGGCACTCGGTGAGGATAGAATCCATTTACAATAGCTTGCTGGACTCCCCTGTTCACCAGTGCTCCGTGGCAGGCGCCCATTGTATTTTCGCGTCTAAGCTTGTATACGTGTGTGTCTGTATCTATGAGTAATGTTAAATTTAGTAATGTTAAATTAAATAATGTTAAATTTAATAATGTTAAATTTAGTAATGTTAAATTAAGTAATGTTAAATTAAGTAATGTTAAATTTAGTAATGTTAAATTAAGTAATGTGTTATGTGCATGAAAATAAACATATACATATACAAATGTATCATGTAGCGATATACATCGACACCTAGTGATATTTCACCAGCTCCGGAAAGAAACTACCGGACAAGATACACAGCACTAATCCATTCCATTTTGTTGATGCTCATCATATATTTTTAAATGATTGTTGGCACAATCTCTATTTATTTTTATACAATCTCTATGTTATAATGACCCCGTATAGCACCGTTTCATTTAGCGTTGCATCTTTTAGGAACGTATCTAGAGCGCTGACCGAGGTATTACTGTATGTTCCCCTGGGCCGGTTTGTTCACGCATGCGCCTTACTGTGTGCAAGGGTCATTATGAGTAATCCCCGCTAATCTGATGTTTTCCCTGCGTCGCCGCTCGAAGCACAATGACTGTGCTATTGTCAAAGGCCATTCGCCATATTGTTATAAAATCGATTAGTTAGCACAGGGATATTGATC
>VCCN01006403.1:1274717-1287931 GCA_006491835.1 Architeuthis dux | reverse complement strand
ACACATACACACCCACACAATCTTGCAACAATCTCTATTAAAGATAACCATGATTATTCAAGCACCGAATTGAAAAAAAAAAATGTAAAATACTTTCTTAAAATAAAATTTAAAAAAACATATGTATATGTTTTTTAAAAAGAAAAAAAAGTCTTTACATTTTTTTTCAATTCAGTGCTTGAATAATCGTGGTTATCTTGAATAGAGACAGATTCAAGATTATATCTAAATCTTGCAACTGTCTATATTGAATCTATTTATATTGGTCTGATACTTTTTGCTTCTCTTTCACATTCATAAAATATTTTTTCGATTAGCAGAACTTGAGAATATTTCTACAGTGAATCAACTCGGTCATGGGAGAATTTGATTTGATATACTTATCTACCTGTCTCGACCTGTTCATATCTATCTCAATGTTCTCTCTATACGATACGCTGAAAGGTTTTCACATATAAATTAATTTTATTATGTCTAAGTGTTTTCGGACTGTTGTCTTCATCTGTATCTTTTGAACAAAACAATGTGTCCCGTTTCAATTTGGTCAATTTTAGGGTGCTTATTCCCTACTTCATCCATTAATTTTTGGATGAATTCTTTAGATGAGGGATTGACTTTTGAACAAAACATTTTGTCTGTTATATTCTACAGCCTTCTTCAAGTGTAACATGTGATATCCGTAAAGATAAAAAAAGAGACTCTCTTTCTTTACGGATATTACATGTTACACCTGAAGAAGACAGTAGAGTACAACAGCCAAAATGTTGTGTTCAAAAGGTAATCCCTCATCTAAAGAATTCATTCAAAAATTAATGGAGGAAGTAGGGAATAAGCACCCTAAAATTGACCGAATTGAAACGGACACATTTTCCCTCAACACCGGGTCACGTCACTCAATTGTTTTTTTGCATCCGTTAGCAAGATGTGTCCTAAGATATCAAAAAGGTCTAAGAGAGCTTGTAAGGGTGATATGCTTAGCACAAAACTGGCAGACATAGAAGAAGGTTATTTTTTGGGTCTGGGAATGCTTAAAAACATTTTCCTCATATAAATTAATGGTTATTTCTTTTTCACCTTACTTCATTTCGCCTTACAAAAAGTTTGATAGGAATGCTCTGCTTTCGGATAACAGGGAAAACCTGTGTTTGATAGATTACTTTAAGAGAAAAAAAGGTGACCACATGTCTGGTTAAGGACCTACAATTGTAAATCGTATTTGATCCCCAGATCTACGTACCTTGAATTTTGTTTTACACCTCGTGAACATTATACAGTGTTTCCCTTCTCCTTAGATTATTATCCCCAAAATATATTTACCTAGAGACAAGACTTTGGGGATAGAGAGAGTGGTATGATCATCTGATTTTCAAGAACTTTGGCACTAAAACATGAAATAGATTACGAACAGGTGCTTTGTTCTTTCGGGTATCTTTTGGGGGTTCACAAGAGATCCTCAGTGCTGATAAAACCATTCAGGTAGGGCCGCAAATACTTACCTGCTGTTCCAAATCGACAAAATGTTTCTAAGTGGGCCCAGATTAAACCTCTCTCTGGGAGCAACCTCAGTTTGCAGAAGCTTATCTGTGTGTTATTGGTTTTTATGTCTATAAATGACCTGAATGTTGGCAAGGCAAGGACTTTCAGCTCTGAACGGTTGCTGGGTAGACTACCCAGGTATTTGGAGTCAACCAAAAGGTTTTCTTTGCCTGATATCCCCATGTAGCAACAGAGGAATGATTTTTTTTTTTTTTAAATATAAAATGATAGGCCTGCTTAGGCACTCAATAGAAACCGTCATGTTACCAACATCTTTTGGCAACATGCTGTGTTGGGGGTGATCAATGAAAAAGTTACTTCTCTCACCTTTTGTTAGATCACTAAAAAGTCCAAATTTAAAAAGAAAACAAGCAGGCACAAACTAGGGATCAATTTAGCATAAGCTTACACTGTAAATTGAATCCGCCACTAAAAACCTATTTAGGGAGGAAATTTTCAAAAAATTTAAATGTTTTTTTCTAGACATAATGAGTAAATGTTGAATTTTCAGCCCTCTAGCTCTATTGGTGTGGCCTGTACGCATGCTACATACGTAGCCAGCTGGATTGACTTGAAAACTGAAGAAACCAATGTTGACAGTTTCTAACATTGGAAATGAGTCAAGATATTATATATTTATGTATTATTGTTACACTTAAAATGTTGTTCTTTTATATCATAGCGAATGATGCTAAAAGTGAAAGTTTTACTAATGTAATTGCATGTTTTTGCAGATTCAATGTAAATAGAGATATAATTCATTATTATTTGAGGATATGAGGTCTTGCAGCATTCTCCATATTCACCTGACATTTCTCCTACAGTTTATTCAACCATTTTGAATTTCATATCCGTGATAAAAGGTTCAATTATAGGGAAGCCATAATTCGTGCTTTTACTGAATTTGTGATCACAAAGCTCTGAAGAATTTTATAGAGATGGCATATTATCATTACGATAATCAAGTACGATTTCAAATTAGGACATAATCCTGTTCTAGCTATTGATAATGTCAAAACATTTGGAGTGAACACTACTATAATGTGAATTGTTCAGCCTTGGTTCAATAAGTTTAATATAGAAATATGGATACCAATAATAAACCTTGAGGGAGGCCCTAATCTGTTCTTAATGATGAAGAATTATTGGTTTGAGTACTTTCTGGAGTGACCATATCACGCCAAACCCCACACCGTTCAGCTGGCTGTGTCTAAGCTGAGAGAATTGGGATATGAGGTCTTGCAGCATTCTCCATATTCACCTGACATTTCTCCTACAGTTTATTCAGCCATTTTGAATTTCATATCCGTGATAAAAGGTTCAATAATAGTGAAGCCATAATCCGTGCTTTTACTGAATTTGTGATCACAAAACCTCAAGAATTTTATAGAGATGGCATATTATCATTAGAGGATCATTGGAAAAAGATTATTCCTCCATATTCTTATTGTATATTTACTGTTCTTTTGTTGCTTATATCATCCTTCATCTTACTATTCAAAAAACATTAACAACCTAATATTAGATAAGCAAAGAATTTTATACGTTTTTGTTTCTGGTGGTTTTATTCATTTAAATGGTTATGTAGCATAACTGCTGTGAGAGAACGAGAGATGTTGAGAGAGAGAAGAGATAGTTTCAGGAAAAGAGAGAGACAATCATTTCTTCCGGGGCTGCGGGCAGCAATGATTATGATGATGATGATGACTCTCTGTCCGGGTCTGCTGACGGGAGCTGATCTCTCTGTGGAGGGAAATTCATTTCCCACTGGTCACTGCTTCTAACCGGCTCTCACCCCCATCCTGACAGGTGGGGACGCCGTCTGGTGCGAACCCATTTCAGGTCTCTACCTCAACTCTCCTTAACGTTTCAATCTAGACCCTTATATATGCTACTGGTCATACGATACTCCCTCTTTTCATATCTTCAACGGTTTTCTGTAACCCGATCTGTCCAGTTTATCACGTACGCAGTTTGACACAGATTTCAAATTTGGCCAGCAACGGCTACCAGTAACATGATCTGGGTGTATTTCGTTACTGTAATGTTTATATAAATGTATCTATATGTTAAATCAATAAACATGCTGAAGCAAGCTCCCAGCAACCCCTATTCCGTTTCCAGTCCCTGAAAACGTGGACCAGAAGTGGGAACAGGGAAGGCGCACTTCTTACCAGGCGAAGAACCCTATCACACGTGTTATCTTGTTCCGTCTTCTTTTCTTAACACGCTTAAACCTGGTTATGAATCAAACACATTCTAATCTCACACAGCTAGAATAAAAAGACTAACAAAGTGAGCAGAGGCACTAAACACAACCAGAACGTTACAGGTACCTATTTCTTTAATGTATACATATCTTTTTCCGATGCACCCAGCATTGTATCTCATTGATCTACTAAGTCATTGGATAATTTGATTGAAAGCCTTTGGGAAGGCATCAACCTCTCCTGATAGATCAGGTCAAGGACTACTCCCTGCTGATGATACATGTAACCCAGTTCAACCTGTCGCATATCACTTGAAGATGGACACTGCTAAGTAATGCCCATGAAGAACCCAACATGATACCTTGACGATCCACTAGGCTAGGTCCTCGGATAGTTACCTTCACCAATGAGGTTTGGTAGAGGCTATATATTCACCTATGTCTGTCTGTTTGCCCACTCAATATCTCCAAAAGTTCTCAATTAATTCCAATTACATTTTGGGGAAGGGTGGGCCATGGGCCAAGTAACAATTCAATTTTGGGGCGGTTCCAGGATTTTTTTCCCCCGATTTTGTTAACATTACGAGAAAGGGACAATTTCTCTTATTTTTGGATGTAATAACACAGTAATGACGTCATCACGGTGATGATGTGTTTCCCTTTGTTAATTATTACAAGCTTTTGTCTCCGCATAGTCTGGGGTCAGTAACCTGATTGTTCAGTTTTTAGGGACAATGGCATTGGCGGAGGTATCCGCTCTCCGAGTGCTTTCGAGTTTAATTTGATTTTGTATTGGCTGTGCCTGTAATTGAAAAAGTTGCCAAATATTGATTGAATCAATGGGTTGATAGAGAACGATAGAAAAAATAATTAGGAGGAAGATGAATCGCATAAAGTGGATGTGAAAATTGCCAAATTAACTAATCGGAAGAGAGCTGCTAAAATCGAAGTGTAGGATCAAAGAGAAAGGAATAAATGAGATATATTATATGAATCTGTCCTGAGGGTGGGGGCTAGAATTGACTTAGTTCGACAAATGGTTCCTTTATTTCCTTCAGAAATGTATATTGTCCCAATGTTGTATAGGCCTCTCGGTCCGCGGGAGGAAAATCCCGAACTTAGAGAAAAAGGAAGACTCAAAACTTGTTTATAAAAATATGAGGACATGTTTTTATTTCATAAGATACATTGTGTCGTGGTGAAAAATGAAGAGTGGGAGAGGGATAATGTGAGCCGACACTGTTCCCAACAGGGGAACTGGCCTTGTCTTCTCCCAGCCTAGGTGGTCTGTCTCTCCCTGGCTTCCGAGGGCGCTCTGTGTCTCTCTGACGCTTTTATCGGGTTCGAATGCCCACGCTGATTTTCCAGCCTGCCATCTGGGTCAGGGTCAATATCCTGTTTATGACTTTTGAACACCTGGTGTGTCTGTTTCCAGTATGACTTTGCTGTCGTCGATATCCTGTTTATAACTTTCAACACCTGTGAGGGTCAAATCTGTGACCTCCGCACCCGGCTGGGGGAGATTCACAAATTCCTGTCACTGAGACAAATGCCACGAGGACCGGGATAAAGGCGGGGTGGAGATCCCAAAAGATTCTCAGGACGAATCCTGAGCATGCTAATGGTGAATCACCTCCCGACCAGCTGGCCAAGATATCCTGTGCAACTTCTCCCAAGACGATACCCGAGCATGCTACATGTACCCCAGAGGGTCGTGGTTCTCTGAACTTCGAGGCCATGGTGGTTTAGAACAGATACTACACTTTGATCTCAGCCAAGAGGCTGCGAAGCGATCCATGGAACGATGATGACCCTTCTCAAAACTATAGACATTAAAAAAGGAATACCTACAGGTTGTCACAGAAGTAACTCCCAATTTTTAAATTAATGCTGGTTCTAAGCGAAGCAACTATTAAATTATTATTAAAAGAAACTATTAAATAGTTGCTTTGCTTAGATACAACTGGCGTTAATTTTGGGACAAATTGGACATTACTTATGGGACACTCTACGTTCTTTTTATTATGATTATTATTTCCTCTTAACAATCAAAAGTCAATTGGTTTACAGATTCTATTTTCTAGTTCCTGTTATAAGTTTATTCTGAATGGTTTTTTTTTCTTCAATTATTTTATTATGCTTTTGTTTACAGCCTTTTCCCCCACTCCAAATCACGTGAAAAGGTTTTTGAGGACTTCCTTTCAATTGTTTGCTACTCAACACTAACGGTAAAAGTGGGAGAAAGGACAAAAAACAGAAACATTTAGACCCACTCAACCTTGTAAGTTATGGTTACCAAACAAGTCTTGCAGACCTGGCCCTGTCGGGTGGGGCCTAGAATATGCTGACTGCATCCCTTGCAGAGGGGTCGAACCAGAGGCCACGTAATCTTTCACCAAAGTCTCAAGACTTATTTTAAAAATAACCTTTCACCAAAGTCGCCATTTTCAACAAAATTTAGCACGAAAATACTGCACCAACTATGCTCGCAGACCATTGCTACTGTAGTGAGTTCGATTTCTATAGGAACGGCACATTGACGGCTGTATAATGGTCATGAGGTGTAAAACAAGTTTTTTTTTTTGTTTGTTAATCACTGCTACCCACAACACTGGTTTATTGCTGGGTTTAGGCTATTCGTGTTCTGACATTTATATCTGAGTGTTTTTTTTGTTTTCTGAAAACTCACCCCCATAATAGGTTTTTAGTGGGGGGGGGGGGGTTCAATATGCAATGTAAGTTTATGCTAAATTGGTGACTATTTTGTGCCTGCTTGATTTTTGAGAATTTAGCCAAAACAAAAGGCATCATCGATCACCCTTTTTTCCAACTTATTAATTGATCACCCCCAACATAGCATATATTGGTGGCGGTGATTCATAATTTCCCTTGGAATGCTAGTTTTTCTTTTTTTTTCTTTTTTGAGTAGTTCTCAGCCTTTCGTTAAACTTGGGGCTAATGTCAGCTTTTTTTTATTTACTAAGGTTTCAATTTGTTGTATGATCATCCTACTCCAGACGAGGGCTAGCAGATGGTTATTTTTTCCCGAAAGACTATCTAGAGAGATTTTAATTCCCTGAGACATTATTTAATGCCCAGTCATCATCCTTTGATCTTGCTGGCCCGGCTAGATAAAACAGTAGATTTTGACTTTGCATTTCCACAGACAGGTCGACTGGGGAAAAACTAGAATTTATTTCCTCACAAGACATTCAGAAATGCAGTGCACATCTCGATTAGCGCGACCCAGTTTTAGGTTGATTCTCTATAGCACTCTTTTCCAAATAGTTTTCATAATAAATTAAGTAATGTTAAATCTAGTAATGTTAAATTTCCAAAAAAAATAATGAATGAAAAAAGGCAGCATCATGGGGAGTCTCCGAAATAACTGTACAATTTAGTTAATGTGCCACGTGTATGGGAATAAACACATACACATAAATAATAATTTATCATGTAGTGATATATATATATATATATGACACCTAGTGATATTTCACCAACTCTAGAAAGTAGCTACCAGATGAAATACACAGCACTTAATCTATTCCATCTTGTTCAGGCTCAACAATGACATATATTTTAAAATCTCTATTTGTGCTATGTTATAAGACCCCATATAGCGCTATATCCATTGGCGGAACTACGTCAAAAATTTAGGTGGGTGTCCAGGCAGTGTTGCCAACTAAAAAAATTATTTCATGCTATCAACATCGAAAAAGGGTAAAAAAAAATGCCAAAATGCACTAAAAGCATTGCTAGCCATTTTATGACCATTTAAATGGCTAGATTAATCTAAAAATAGCTAAGAATTGCTAAAGAAATGGCACTAAAATGCATTAAAAATGAAAATTTAAAGTACATCATACTCTTGAATCTATTTTTTTTGCTTCCTTCCTCCTCTCTCATTTGTCGGCTCTTCACTGACACTTTGCAACATATGTATCTAAGTTTTGTCAAATTGTAACCTTCTGGTAGGGTATTACGATTTAAAAAAATGTATATATTTATTTCTATCTTCCTGCCAGATTAGCCTCACCCTACCTCCACTGCCACCACCACAGTTTTCTCTTCATTTTTGCACAAATTACCAAGGTCAGCCTTGAAGAAGTTGTGATTGGCTGTATCGTTTAGCGCTGCATTTTTTTAGGAACGTATGTAGAGCGCTAACCGAGGTATTACTGTACATCCTTGTTAGGGTTGAATGAATCTTTGCAGTGCACAATCCTCCATGGACAGATCCCAGCTGACATCTTTCCTCTTTCCCAAATCTTAGTTCTTCAATTGTGCCACACACGATCTGCGTCTTTAATGTTCGGCCGAGGCTTCCAGCTTAAGACTACAAATCTTCTCTAAGCTGTAGTTTCTCCCCAGGGAGAAATGGCTCGTTGTAATTTTGGCTGGCGAAACTGGCAAGGGCACAAGAGGATAACTGGGCTTTATAAAAGCAAATGGCCTCCTGGTACCAAATTGTTTGTGTAACGAAGTGGATTTTGATTTGCCGATTTTGACTCGGGTTTATCTTTGCCAACAAAGTAGGAAGAGTTATATCTATTCACTCATTTTTGTCTGTCTGTCCGCGCAGTATCTTTCAGTTTTTCCATTCCTCGTCTCTAAATAGGCCAGGAAGTGGGCTTGTTTACAAAAACAATGACTAATTAACTTAATTAGGAGTTGTTTGTAAGATAATTAGTCTTGTTTACTTATCTCTGCCAAAAGACTTGGAAGAGGTATATTTATTCGCTCTTGTTTGTCTGCCCACACAATGTTTCCAAAAGTTCTCAACGAATTTAAATGAAATTTTGTCAAAAGGTTAGCCATGAATCTAGGAATTTTCTTTTTTTTTTTGATCGAGAGGTTTTTTCATACATTTAAGACAATAGCCTCAAAATCGGAACATTAAAGTTAAACTTAGTCTGGAAGTGCTCTAGTGGTTAGCAGCATGGAAAATGAGGTCAGCGAGCAGTTCAAACTCTGGCTGAAGCAGTTCACTTTGCACTAATGCCCTTGAGAAAGGCATGAATCCATCTCCCCCCTCTCCCATTTATGTGTGAAATACTGGGTGGTGAAGTAAGTGATGCCATTTCTAGTTCTCATCAATAATCTTCAGGGAATTTTGAATGCAATTGTTTATTATATATAACTCCTTGTTGTTTGTGTTGTTAATACCTGAGGAAGGCAGAAGAATGGATCGGCCGAAACGTCATTTTAACAACACAAACAACAAGGAGTTCAATCATCAGAAAATGATCTGGTGAAGTTTATAAAAAGGTGAGAAGGCTGACATCATATTTTAATTATGGAGAATCCGATTGTTGAAAGTTGCTGGCCTTGTGACAAGTTGTCCTAAAAGTGATTATATGTGTAAACACTTTAGGACCTCAAAATAAATCAACTTGGCATTAGAAATTTGTACTAAGCCGGCCTCACTGAGTTGCCCAGGGCATGAGGGTAACTCATCTGATTCGCCCCTCAAGGACCATGCTGATAATCACTCTCAAATGTAAATCTATAGCCAAATTATTTACAATGCATTTCTGTGATAAAATCATTAGAAATACATTTCATGGACTTGTTCCTTATACTATATAAGACTTATGTCCGTCCACACCTTGAGTACTGTGCACAGGCCAGGTCACCGTACTTGGAGAGAGATAAAAATCTTTTAGAAAAAGTCGAGAGACGAGCAACTAAGTTAGTACTGGAATTAAAAGGTATGAGTTATGAGGAAGGGCTAAAAGTGTTAGGATTAACATCATTAGAAAATAGGAGAGATCAGGGAGACTTAATAGAAATTTTTTTTCATACTAAAATAAAATGTTCTAATATTATATACATAACTAGTGAGACCCATGGAAATCCCACAGGTATTTTAAATACTATATAAAATATACAGATGAGAACGGTTATTATTTCGAAAGGTATAAAATTGAATACTTCCACAAAATTAAATACAAGAAAAATCAGATTTTGGATTTTAAAATTTTATTTTATTAATCACTGCTACCCACAACACTGGTTTATTGCTGGGTTTAGGTTATTCATGTGTTCTGACATTTATATATCTATGTACCCGGACTTCGCCCAGCCCCAACCATTCATAGTAGAAACTTGAAATTTTGCACACACACGCCACTCAATGTCTGTCGTAGTCGGTAACCAACTGGGAATTTTGAACCAAACCCTCTATTCAATCCTGGGAGGTAGATTGTTTTCTTTCTGCTGTCTATGACAGAGGACATCTTGTATCATTTAATTCATCTTTGTGAATGTTGCTTGTCTGTCTCTTCTTCTGAACCAGAGTATAAGACTTTACTGCACTAACCGACCCAAAGATTGAACCATAACCACAACGAATGCTTTTATCAACTAGTCCAATGTAATAAAATACACTCTGGTTGTGTGTTCGTATGTGACCAAAACACCATATCATGTTCCCAGGGATAGAAAATAGGTCAATTTGCCAACCAACTCAGAACAAAAAAAATGCGTTCAACCAACCCACAAATCGTCCGGCAGTTTAGAGTCAGTAAGAGTCCGATACCCAGGAGCTACAGGTAAAACAAGCTAGGGAGCTTGGCTCTTCAGCCTGTCAGGGTGAGGGGGGGGGGGCAGAAACAGGAAGAAACTTGATTTGCACTGCTACCATCACTGTTAGTCATTCAGTAAAGTGAACACTCGTAGAATTTTTAACCAAAACAGATTTCAATGCCCCTTAGTGATCCGCGAACTGACCCGGAATCGAAGCTATCAATGGGAATAAAATGAACCCATATTTTCAATAATGAATTTTGTTGTCTTTCTATCCAACCACGTGGGAGAGACTTTTCTCCTGACAAAATGTTTTATTTCCCCCCACAGAATTTTCAGCCTTGTAAATCTGCAGCCCTCGAACGAGATGTCTCATGTCGGCAGCACATGTAAAATACAAGATGATTATTCTACACCAATGGTTTTATCCACTACTGAACACTTTATAGTCTGAAGGTAAACATGGTTTCAACATCAAACCATAGATAATGATGAACTTGAATTTTAGAACCAGTGTCGGTGGGATGAATATTATATTTCTTTTAAGAACAAAGGGCTGGATAGTTTCCAGGTCTGACTGGAACTGGGGCCCCAGGGCTCGAGTTTGCCAACCCTTTTATCTTCGCAAAATGTCGCTAACCTTTTGAACTTTAATGAACTCAAATTGCCAAAATCTTTTTGACGTTTTTTTCTTTTTCCTTTGCAGAACTCATTAATTCAAAGTCTAAATTCAACATTAATCATCAAGATGCGGATGGGTGAGTCTTATTGAATTTTTTTGAAGTCTTTTCTTTTTTCTTTTTTCTTTTTTTTCTTTTGAGTTTAGTAGATGAATAAATGGCTAGAAGTGATACAAGGGGGAAAAGAACGAAAGAGACAAAATTGTGATAAAAAAATGAAAGAAAAAAATTAAGATGGGGGTAAAAAGTAGTCAAAATCAATAAAATATTGGGTTACAATACTTTATCCAATAATAAGAATAAATGATAAAAATATGATTTTACTATAGAAATGCATTGGAAATGATTTTAGTTTAGAAATGCATTGGAAATGATTTTTATTATAGAAATGCATTGGAAATGATTTTTAGGCATTGTTAGTGGTCAAGAATGAATGCAAGCTAATGCTGGACAAAATAGGACTATTACATGCATACTAGTTAATACCGGTGAAAATATTCAGATATATTTGAATTTCTATGAAACTATTTTCTAAGAAAAAATAATAGCAAATTTGTTTCAGGTGAAGAGTCCATAGTTTCAAATGGTGGGAAGGAGGTACTTTTATCAGCAAAATGTTTACCCCTGAGTGAGAGAGTCGAGTGTTACGGACAGCATACCAAGAAAACCACACTGTTCATTATATAAGTATCTAGTAACTTTGAATAAGTAACACTTGAATTGGTGTCAGACCATCTATGCTGGGAGATCTGTTGATCATTGCTATATGACGTCTGTCCTGATCTGTTTTTTTTTTTTCATATGATCTACACGTTAATTCCATTTGAAAAAGAATTCATGTATATATTCGGATCGAGATGTTCTGATGTTTTTGGGGTTTTTTAGCAAAACTTTAAACCCCCCCTCTCCTCCAGCCAGTGGAATAGTCCAGTGGTACAACCCACAAACTAAGAAAATCACACTATTCATTATTAGGTTAGATGGAAACTTAGCATGAATTGGTATCAGGCCATCTATACTGGGATTAGGATTGAACTCACAAACAACAGCCAGCAAGATTGGCTTGTTGATCATTGCTATACAACATCTGTCCTTATCATATATCTACTCGTTAAACCCAGTGGAAAAAAATTCACTGATATATTTATATTGAGATTTTTTTTTTTATAGAAAAAAATACTGAATTCATTTACTGGAAATAGTGCCTAGTTTGAAACAGTGGGCAGGAAGTTTCAGCAAAACTTTAACCCCCACCCAGTAGAATAGTCCAGTGTTACAGACAGCGAACCAAGAAAATCCCACTGTTCATTATTAGAGCAGTAAATGCATTGCTAAAGATTTTTTTATTATTATAGAAATGCATTGACAAAGAGAAAGAAAGGCTTTTTCATTGTTCCAGAATTAATGCAAGCATTACCGACAGAATAGAGTTATTATATGTATAATTCCTGTTTGAGACTTACTTTTTAAAAAAAATCCCCAATCCACTGTGAAGAATTTCAGATTGTATAACTTGGAGCTATTTACGAAGAAAAAATATTTTTCTTTAGAATACAAATGATGGGCTGGGGGGTTATTTCTTTTTCTGCAATTGCCTGAACGATAATGACTGACGTTACGGAAATAATTCAGGATACAGAACTTTGGTGCTTAGGAAAGATTTGCAGGAATTTGTCTCGGAAACAATTTACCAGTAAAGAAATTCTTAGAGAATCAGTATTCTTCTGTAGGCATATATGTTAATGTGAGTTTATATATAATATATCTCTCTCACTTGTTTTCTCTTTCATATCTGCTTTATGTGCGTGGATATGATATATAAAGATTTTATATATGTTATGGGATTTGCTACAGATTGACACTCCGTTTCATTTTCGATGGCAATGAAATGGACTGTCAATCTGTAGCAAATCTCATAACATATATAAAATTTTAATATGCTCTGTTTTATTGTTTTATTAATTTATTCACTAAAATATTGAGCACTATGTACATTCAACATATTGTGTTTGTTTAAAAACACAAAATACACATAAAGTATTACCCATAAATGTGTACATCCATACCGCTTTTTTATAGAAAGTTAATTTTCTTCTAAACCAAACATAGCAGGATTTTATTATTTCTAGTGGAACATTACACAATTAAAACGGATATCAGGTATTATTTATGCCCAAACTCTACAGTAGTGGTCCCCAACTGGGGTTGAATTTAGATAGTCCAGGGGGAGAATAAGGCTATTAGGTAAAAATAAAAGT
>VCCN01006403.1:1007924-1019354 GCA_006491835.1 Architeuthis dux | reverse complement strand
AGCTTACAATTAAATCTATTAGTCAATATCTTCCTTTATCCAATGATAGTAAAAGAGTGTTACTAGTGAATATAATGATAAACTATGACACAGGTTCCCAACCTGGGGGGTACATATACCCCCAAGGGTAAATTTGCACTTCTCAAGCGGCCTGAGAGTATAAGCCTGCTGTACGCTGCTGTCAGTGTGACAACCTCGCTACAAAACAGCTGATAAATGCAATTGACTAGGCAAGCTGTCCCTCCCCCCTCTTACAAAGTTGCATCTATCTTGCAAATCTCAAAACTCCTAAACATGATCTTAGTTGTGCAGTTGCTAATGAACTTCTTGCCAAAAAAAAACTGGATAAACCTATTGAACCAATGCTGAACAGTTTGCACTGTAGTAGCGTTCACTCCAATGTTTTTTTACATCCTAGAGAATAATACTAAGAGTGAAAGATTTACTAATGTAACTGCGTTTTTTTGCAGATTCAGTCAGCAATGGTGTCTACCCAAGAAGTTACACTGATTTTCAAGTACGATTTCAAATTAGGACATAATGATGATCTACAGTGCAAACTGTTCAGCATTGGTTCAATAGGTTTAGGTCTGGAAATCTGGATATCAATAATAAACCTTGAGGAAGGCCCAAACCTGTTCTTAATGATGAAGAATTATCGACAGCAGTGGCCAACGAACAGTGGTTTGAGCACTTTCTGGAGACTTTGGGACTTCAGCACCAACCATATCACGTCATCTCAAAGCAATACAAAAGGTTAAAAAAATTAGAAAAATGGATCCCACATGAACTGAATGAAATACTTTATGAGAGTGTCAGAACCCATATCTCTCAGCCGACTGTGTCTAGCTTAGAGAATTGGTATATAAAGTCGTGCAGCATCCTCCATATTCACCTAACATTTCTCCTACAAATTATCATCTTTTCAACCATTGTGAACTTCATATCCGTAACAAAAAGGTTCAATAATAGGGAAGCCATAATTTGTGCTTTTACTGAATTTGTGACCATTAAACCTAAAGAATTTTATAGAGATGGCATATTATCATTAGAGGATCATTGAAAAAATGTTATAGCTTCAAATGGGTCATATTTTGATCAAATATTTACTGTGTTTTGTATTTTATATCATCTTACGATTAGAAAACAAACGACATTTCATATGAAACAACCTAGAAGCAGTGTAGTTGCATACTCCATATTCACCTAACATTTCTCCTACAAATTATCATTTTTTTTTTCAAGCATTTTGAATATATCCGTAATAAAAGGTTCAATAAACGGAAGCCATAATTTGTGCTCTTACTGACGACTAAACCTAAAGATATGGTATATTATCATTAGAGGATCATTGAAAAAATGTTATAGCTTCAAATGGATCATATTTTGATCAAATGTTTACCGTTTTTTTGGTGTTTATATCATCTTACGATTAGAAAATTCATTTGAAACAACCTAGAAGCAGTGTAGTTGCATTCTTTTAAGTTTCAAACCGTTTTTTCATTGGCAGTAGGTTCAATTTCGCATTTATTTCTCTTTTCTTATCAACGTCAGTTAAAAGAAAGATAAGACAGGATTATTTTACAAGAAAAACATGCTATAATGGCTAACAGCCAACGTAGGGACACATACTTTTCCATTCAATTAGTAATTTGATATTCAGTTTTGGTAAAATAATTTCCTAAATTTCATGTATAAATGATTTTAAAACGTTTAAAATTTGTGTTAAAGAGCCAGGTTTTGGCCACCATTTAGGCTAGTATAATTGTTTAATGATAACATCACTGTTTGATATACTCTCTCTTGAACCAAATACCATCGTTATGTGGGGTAGGGGTCATACATGGGTGGGTGTGGGTGAGCTACACTGTATGTATTGGGGTGAGGAATTGATAACTTCTATACAGACTCACCCACCCTTATAAACTCACTGTGGACAGGGTGGTATTTTTTTCTTCTCCCCTCACTTCATGTGTGTTAACATCTTTGGGTCTGTGGTCTTCATCCTGTCAGGTTTCAATGTTAAGAATGAGTGAGAATTGTGTGGCAATGAAATGAAAATTATGTATTGAGATTGGCTAAAATTGCGTTTCAGGGCATATCAACTACTGAAATCAAGTGTTGTCTAGAAGTCTATTTAATACATGTTTGAATAGTCTTTAGCAGCAGTTCTGATTGAACGGAAAATATTTATAATGTTTTACGACCAATGTTTATTTAGCTACCGTGAACTTGCTGTTTCGATACTATCTGTTTATAGAACTATTTTATTCATTTGACTTCTGATGTTCGAAAAGTGAAAACGGTTGCTACACGCTTCTACTTTGCACTTGGAGTCTGAAAATTATGTATCCAACATTGGCTAAAATTGCTTTTCGGGGCATATCAACTACTGAAATTAAGTGTTGTCTAGAAGTCTATTTAAAATATATGAGATCTTTTAAAATAATGTGAGTTCTAAAGATCGATAAAAACAGATTTTTTTATCAGAAATCTAAACCAATTTAATAAATCTAAATTGCGTGAGAATTTTCCTTTAATGCGTGTGAGCGTGAGAATGTATCAAAATGTGTGAGACTTGGCAGGTATGGGTCTTCCTAAAGGTGTCTCAGATTAATCATGTTGTTTTGGAAGTGTTATGCACATTGTAGGTAGGTAGGTAAGAACAAGTGTATTGAATAATAAATATTTTTTGTCAAACTCCAATCCAAGTTGGAGTTGACTTTGTTTTTCAAGAACAAGATCAATCCTCACCAAATTTAGGGGAGTAAACTCTTCACTGTTTGTCTATCATGTCACATTAAACCATATATTTATATATAATCCGTATACATCAAATTGCCACACTTAGGTGTCAAAATAATTCGGTAGACTGTGGTTTCTAGGAGAATGCTCAATACGTGGGGTAAAGCAGTAATATAAATGATATTTCTTTATTGATCCACAACAAGTTGTACAACTGGTTTCACTCTCTGGATTTTCAAGTGGATGTAATATTAAATAAAAGTTCCAATTTATACTAAAAAAACTTTTTTCCTGTCCTTTGATTTGTTGTCCTTCAAATTGCCACACTTACCTGCACGTTCTCGAATGTGCAGGACCCCACCCTAATCCGACCTTGTGTCAAATTTGCCGTCATGGGGACGCTGATAAAAAACACTTAAGTGTCAAAATAATGTCAAAAGGACAAGAGATTTTTACAAAATTACTCATAAACTTGTGATCCAATTGGAACGGAAATTGCTTTATTCTCCAAGTTAGAGCCTTTTAATGGTATTGCGCTAACAAATTGTGATATGATGTGCTGTTTTTGCAGCGTTACAGTCAGTGTTGCCAATTTAGTGCATTTCTTGTTTTGGCAGTGCAAAAAGCGCTAAATTAGAGCGTTTGCGCCTAAAACATTTTGGTCATTTTCTGGCTATTTTTGATCATTCTCAGTGTATCATTGGTGGTTTTTGGCCATTTCTGGCTATTTAAAAATATATTTAATGCT
This sequence comes from Architeuthis dux, assembly GCA_006491835.1. NCBI lineage: Eukaryota > Metazoa > Mollusca > Cephalopoda > Oegopsida > Architeuthidae > Architeuthis > Architeuthis dux. The sequence continues at coordinate 1,015,861 of VCCN01006403.1, read as the reverse complement.
TCTTGGCAGTCAAACTAGCGCAAACATATTTTTTGAGTTGGCAACACTGGTTACAGTAACAATGACACAAGCAAACATACAGAGATCCGATTGTTATAATATAGATTGATAATGTTGTTTTTGTTTTGTCTTTACAGAAGCCAGTTTTGCTGTGAAAGCTCGAGCAGTAAAAGACCATTACAACAGTTATGACATTCAGGGCCTTGTTTTTAAGGAAGGTGAAAGCATCAAGGTAAGCAGACCCTTTTCTTTTTGTAATTATTGCCCAAACAATAGCAGCAAAAAAGCTGTGATATCCATTGTTATTCATGACAGTTTTGAGAATTCACTCCTAAGAGAACAGGCTATTGCCCCGAGCTGTTTTTTCTTCTCTAGATTCCAGAAGAATTGTCTGTCTTTTCATTCTGTCCCAGTCATTATACCATTGGCTGATTTCAAGAGTTATTACCTCTGCTGCCAATGAAGTTATATAGAAGTTATGTATTCACCCATGTTTGTCTGCCAGAGAATGAAGAGTGGGAGAGAGATAAGGGGTGCCCGAGACCGTTCTCAACAGGGGAACCCGGCCTTGTGCCCTCCGGCTCGGCTGCTGCCTGTCTCTGCTTTGGGTCTCTGTCCTCTGAGCTTCCGAGTTTCTCTATCTTGTCAGCTTCCTTTATCTCGGCTGTGAGCTTTATGGGGTTTCGAATGCCCACTCTGGTGTCATTTCCGGTTTCCACACCCTGTTTTTGTATACCCACGCATATTCATATTTCCTAAGGTGACAGGGTCACTTCCACTGCACAGGTGTTTGGCCTGGAAATGACCTCTTGTGGTAGTATATCATAACTGTTGTAGATCTGGGTGTCAGTTCTTTTTTGCAGGCAGCTGTAATCCATGAGCCAGTCTGAAAAAAATCCTGCTACATATGCCAAGTAGATCAACACATATACTGATTTTTGATGCCTGGATTAAGAATTCATTTCTTTATTTCCTCTTTTATATTCACGCCGTCTTCATTCATTCTCATAATGCAACGTGTGCAAACTAGCAGCCTTCGGAGAGAGAGGGAAGGAGTGAATGAAATTCAATGAAGGAGCGATAAAGGAAAAGAAACAGTTAAGAAAAAGGAGGAGGAGGAGGAAGAAATGCCATCTCTTTGCAGTTGGTAGAGTGGGTTCCGTCTCTGAAAGACATGAAGAAAATGGTAAACAAACAATTGTGGAATTGGATGTAATGTCATCATCTCAATCCTCCAAGATAAAGAATTTTGTTAAAAAAGAAATGATTTTCTTTTTTGTTGTTAATATTGGCCTCAGTGTTAAATATTATACAGATATTGTGTGTGTGTGTGTGTGTGCATTCTCATCTACCTGTAAGGATTGTGCATATATATGTGTGTGTGTATATATGTATGTGTGCATATGTATGTGTATATATGTATGTGTGCATATGTATGTGTGTATATATGTATGTGTATATATGTATGTGTGCATATATATGTATGTGTGCATATATGTATGTGTGCATATATGTATGTGTGCATATATGTATGTGTGCATATGTATGTGTGCATATATATATGTATGTGTGCATATATATATGTATGTGTGCATATATATATGTATGTGTATATATGTATGTGCGCATATATGTATGTGTGTGCATATATATATATATGTGTGTGTGTGTGTGTGTGTATATGTATACACACACAAAATGTGCTCTTCAACATTACATTTTTATCCTTACAGTCACCTGTTGTTATTTTTTGTTTTTGTCTCTCTAATAGATTTCATTGTCTGTAAATGACATGAATCTTTTTCCCCTCTTTATCCAAAGAGTGGGACAACTGTCCAAATATTTCCTTTTACCAATCATATATTTCCAGTAATTCATCCAAGATTCATTGAATACTTTCGCAAATGCAAACACTTTAAAATCTGTCATTTTTATTGATTCTTTCCCAGCAGAGAATCAGCAAAATGGAGCTGGAAGTGTCAAGTCTTGGACATTTTTCATTGAGTTTTATTTCTTTTCTACATTTAGAGAATAAAATACCAGAATTACATGTAAATAAATTGCTCTCAGGTAAAAGTTAGAGCCATAATTTAAATACAGGTACAAACATTTTTAAAAAAATTACATTTGAGATTCAAGATATTGGAACGCATAGATTTTGACTTCTTTTACAGATGTTTATAATGTTCTTATTCAGTGACTTTCATTGAAAAATAAAGCTGATACGCGGAGATGCTTTCTGACAATTAAAGAAAATGAACGTCATTTTTGAAACTTTGAGAAAGCAATCTTTTTTAAATGGGGATAATCAAAAGTAAAGTAAAGTAGAGAAAAGGAAAAGTAAAGGAGAGGAAAAGAAAGAAAGGAAGGAAAAGGAGAAAAGGGAAAGAAAGAGAAAGAAAGAAAAAGGAGAGAGAGAGATAAAGAAAGAAAAAGATGGTGAAGAGTAGCATAACAGTTACTGACATGGAAAATAGAATCTAAATTTGAGTTTCAGTCAACACTGCCTATGTTCATTCATACTAATGCCCTTAGGAAAGGCATGAATCTATATCTCCTCCCAGCTATGGGTAAAATAGTAGGGCCGTTAGAGTCTTTTGGTTGGGTATTGGGCCATCAACCCGGCCCCATAAAAACCTACGATTCCTATAGAAACAATGGATAGAAATCTCCAATGTAGAAGCTGCCATGGATCATTCAAATGGAGACATAACCATTGCCCAATATGCATTGACGCATGGGAGGACCTATTATTATTATTATTACAGGGTGAACGTTCCATACTCGGCAACCCCGGGACTGAGGGTGTCACGAGTTTTGGATGTAGCATCGGCTAGGCCTAATTTCGGTACTACAGGGTCGGGTCATTTAACGTCACAAAGGTATGTGAAGATCACAGTAAACACACATTCAGCACACTGGCCCGCAGTGTTTGGGTACTTTTATAAATGAGAAGCTCAACTTGTACTACATTTAAGTAATGAACAAGCCTGGCTACTGCAGGGTCAAACTCCACTCCAACTTCTATTCCGACTGAAGATGATTATTGCAACTTTTGTATTGTAGATATATTCAATAATAAATTTTCCTTAATATCTAAGACTCGTCACTTTAGTTCAGTTAGTAAGACACCAGCTTAGTAATCATTAGGTTGTGAGTTCAGATCACGGTAGGGGAATGGGGATTTTACATATCAGTTTCCAACCAAAACTTTGATGAGGTTTGTTGTTCTTCTTAGGGTATGAAAGTAAAGTCGACTCCTGACTTTGTCTTGGAATTTTACAATAATAATATGTATAGTTTATGACATTTTTGTCTGGTTTTCAATAGAATTCAGTCTCTCTGATTTGATCATGGTAATCCTAAAATGAACACACAGTATCGCCCATAAATAAGTACACCCCCGACCACATTTTAATAGAAGGTTAATTGTCTTCTAAGCCAAATAGATCAGGATTTTATTATTTCTATTGAACATTACACAATCAAAACAGATATTATCAGGTATTATTTATGACCAAACTCTACAGAATTGAAAAAATATGAATATGTTGCCATCCAAAAATGAGTACACCACCATGAAAAAATATTTTTGGCAACAGAATTTCAATGCTGTAGAGTTTGGTCATAAATAATACCTGATAATATCAGTTTTGATTGTGTAATGTTCCACTAGAAATAATAAAATCCTGCTATGTTTGGTTTAGAAGACCATTAAGGGTGTACTCATTTATGGGCGACACCGTATCTCACATCACATTTCCTTGTGCCAGACTAAGCTAAGCTTAGTATGTATGGTGTCTATTATACAGTAATAGTTAACAAGTTTGTTTCACAAGCCATTATATCTTCACTTCTTCATCTCCCTTTCTCTTATCCCCCTCCCATTTAATTTTCACTTGCTTCTTTTCTCTTGCCCTTCCTCCTCCAACCGTTCTTTTTACACCATTCCTCTTTCTCCCTCCATTATATTTTCACTTTCACATCATCTCCCTTTCTCTTGCCCTTCCTCCCACTATCATTCCTCTTACCCCCCTCCCATTGAATTTTCACTTCTTTTCTCTTGTCCTTCCTCTTACTATCATTCCTCTTACCCCCTCCCATTGAATTTTCACTTCTTTTCTCTTACCCTTCCTCCTACTACCATTCTTTTACATCATTCCTTTTTCCCCGCCATTATATTTTCATTCATATTTCTTCATCATCTCCCTTTCTCTTGCTCTTCCTCCTACTATCATTCCTGTTATCCCCCTCCCATCATTCCTGTTATCCCCCTCCCATTTATTTTACACTTCTTTTGTCTTGCCCTTCCTCCTCCTACCATTCTTTTTATATAATTCCTTTTCCCCTCTTTTTATTTTTCACTTCTTCTGACAGCATTCCTCATTCCTCTCGTTCGTTTAAAGTTCTTTTCTTTCCCGATGAGTACATTTTCAAATTTCACATCTTAATTGACAATTTACTCTTGGCTTTCTTTGCGATTTTGCTGCAAAAAAGATTCTAAACCAGTTTTTTTTTTTTTTTGTAACGATAGAATTTTCCCCACCTTTTTTTTCTTCTTTTCGTCCCCTTGCCTCCCACACCACCCATAAATTCCCTTCCATTTTCATTCCCAGCTAATTATGTTGAAAATTAAACGTCCTTTCTTCCCCGCTGGCCAAATTGGGATTCTAAAGTGATCACTGATGGCAACTTTGCTTGAATCAGAAGACTATGAAGAGAATGATGTTGATTGGGAATGTCTTTTTATCTAGAAAAAAATTAATTTAGTTCCACACCGTCACCCCCCCCCTCACGCTGCCGATTTATGGCAAAATTTTCGATTTTAATATTGGCAATTATCTCTTTTGAGCCTTTCTTGGAATGAACAGCAGTATGACTATCGTTTTGCTCGTTCAGATTATGTCCATCAAAATATTTAATCCACTATCAAAAATCTGGAAAGCTCTCAGTGTCTGCCAGCGTCATTGTCACTAAAAACTGAATGAAAATCAGTTCATATATAGTTACGATTTAAGGAAGGTAACTGTAAAAAAAGATTCCTGGATCCATCCCAAAATTTAATCAATTCTTCCGTAGCTCATGGCCCACCCTTCCACAAATACTGAATTAATTTCAACTGTTTTTTATCACAACTACTTAGACTAGGGATCGGCAACATTTTTGCCTCCGTGTGTCGGATCACTTATTAATGAGTAGAATGGTGGGTCTGATAGATGCCAGAAAAAAAAGCTTGAAATATGAGAATTATCCATTATTAATTACTGCTACCCACAACAGACCAGTTTAAACACTGTTGCTTGGTTTAGGTTATTCATGTATTTTGACATTTATATGTATCCGGACTTCACCCAGCCCTAACCCTAATAATTGTTCGTGTGCCGGTGAAAATCCCTTCCCATAGAAACAGTGACCCGAATTAATACTTCATCCAATAATAAGTTGTATAAAAACAACTAAAATTAGGATGAAGGTAACAACTAGTCAAATTTAATAAAAATAGTTATGAATCATTTTTAACAAAATGATTCCATAAACATAGAATCTTTTTGATTTCACTCCAACTTTTGCAATACAACCTCAGGCCTCCCAATTGATGTTGTTCTGTTGAGCCAAGCCCTGCAACTCCCTATCCTTTGTAGCCCGGATATTTTTCTTGTGCCCATTGACCAATACCCCCTCTTTGTCCTCCCACGGATGCCAATTGTGACCGCACCCATCCATTCTATCTCCACTCTAACCTCGACACTGCTCCTTGCGTCCTTTGAACCTGGGCATTTAGCTCCAGCTCATGAGTTCATTGCGTGCACTTGCTCAAAGAACTGTCATTTTTTTAATATTTGTTTAGTTATTAGGTTTACTTGATCTTTAGATGTCTCCACCTGATAGGCTACCTTCTGACAGGGATGGCGCTGATCTTGTGCACTGCTAGACTGATTGCCAAGCGAAAGGGGCATATATATTTTTCTTGTTGCAAACACTAAGTTGGAAATTTAACTCTTAACTCCCTGATAACGCCTCTAGGCGTGATAATTGATATTGAAACTGAACAACAAAATTTTGTTAAAAATTGATAAAAAGAATTTACTGAAAAAGCACGTTTAAATTTAAATCATACAGAAATTTAAATCATAACAATGCCAATCAATCGATAATATCTTTTTCAATTAACTTTTCCATGGTTTTATTTCACTGGACTTGGAAGTGATAGATTCATACATAATAATCACTGAAAATTTAGTAAGTATTTAATTTAATATTAACATCCTGTTGAAAATTTTCTAAATCCAAAGCCCAGTTCTATAATGATTGAGCAGAAAATGGCTAAAAATGGGTTTGTTCATTCAAATGTTTATAGTGCCATTACTTGTGGGCAGATTGTTGTGAAAATTGGCAGTATCGTGCGGTCTCAGGATTTTCGGCCATGTTTGTTTAATGCGGCCTCATGCTCTTTAAGACTTCAAGAGTTAAAGTAGCCTTATTCTTTTAAAATTTCCACTGTTCTTTTATACCTTTCACTGTTAATTCCACCCTCAATGTTTTCAATTCAACCTCAGGCCTCTCAATTGCTAGTGTAGTGCTCTTCCATTGAGCCAAGCCTTGTAACTTCCCACCCTTTGTGGCCTGAACATTTTTCTTGTGCTCATTGGCCAGTCATATCAAAAGTCATCCCTGGTACCAGTGCCCTCACTCTCTCTCCTCCACTGATGCCTTTTGTGACCACACCCATCCATTCTATCGCCACTGACTGCTCCTTGCTTCCTTGAAGCCAGTTAAATTTCTTTTTCTAGCTGGAGGGGTCATTGAGTGCACTTGCTTAAAGAACTTGGACATTTTCGTATCTTTCTTCAGTTATTAAGGGTCACTTGATCCTAAGATGTCTCCGCCCGATTGGTTACCTTATGATATGGATGGCATTCATGTTGTGCCCTTCTAGACTGATTGCCAAATAAAAGGGGCATATATTTTTGCAGATACTAGGCTCAAAATTTTAAAGCAATAGCCTCACATCCTGTTAGAAAACATCAACCAAAACTGTCAACATAGGTTTCTTTAGTTTTCAAGACTGGCTGGCTGGCTATGTATCACGCATACATGCCACATCAATGGAGTTAGAGGGCTAAAAATTTCAACATTTACTCCTTATAAGTCTAGAAAAAACTTTTTTCTTTTCTGAAAATCACCCTCCCCCAAATAGGATTTAGTGGGGGGGTTCAATTTTCAATGTATACTATGTAAAAGGGGCATAGATCTTGATATTCGGTGGGGGGTTCAATTTTCAATGTAAGTTTATGCTAAATTGATCCCTTAGTTTGTGCTCATTCAAGCTTGTATTTTGAAAAAAAAATTTAGTGATCACTGCCTTATTCATTGATCACCCCCAACACAGCATGTTGCCAAAAGTCATTGGTCATTTGATGGTTTCTATTGAGTGACTAATCCGACCTGTTTTTTTATACTTTCCACTGATGATCCCACTCTGACCTTTTCGATTCAACCTCAGACCTCTTGTGTGATGCTCTTTCACTGAGCCACGCCCTGGAATCTCCTCACCCTTTGTGGCCCAAGCATTGTTCTTGTGTCTATTGACCAATGATAATAAAAGTAAAGTTTATCCCTGGCGCCAATGCTCTCTCTCCCCCACAGATGACTATTGTGACCAATTAATATTATTATAAAATCTATTATTATTACTGACACTCGTAATAATGAAATGATAATAATAATGAAAATGTTTCATCTAAATTGCAACAATAATAAGACATTATTTGATTCAACCTCGGGACTCTCAATTGCTAGTATGGTGCTCTTCCATTGAGCCAATCCTTGTAACTCCCCCAAAATATGGGCTCATACAAATACAGATTCTCAAATGAGATTTATTTTATAATAGTAATAATAAAATAACAGGTTTTCTGTATAAAACCTCTAATATA
>VCCN01006403.1:978895-999265 GCA_006491835.1 Architeuthis dux | reverse complement strand
TTCAATTTGCAATGGAAGTTTATGCCAAATTGGTCCCTTAGTTTGTGTCCGGTCACATTTACGATTGTTTTTTTGTTTTTTTAAATAAGGTTCAAAACTTGCTGGTAGCATTTTCTTCAAGGTAACTGGTGATTCATAATTTCCCTTGGAATGCTAGTTCTGTTTTAATCCCTCATTGTGGTGAACCTTCCTTTTGCTCCTTCTGCTCCTTCTAACCGCATTCTGTGTTGAGGGTATTTTTAGCTGTACTGTACACCTGTACTGCAAATGTGGAGTCGGGTTTTGTGTGTGATAACCCACAAAATAAACATTCAAATGAGCCACATTCCACGCTTTGCGGATCAGTATGCCCATTCTTTCTCTGCTCCTGTAGAAACTAAACAAACCATTGAAACTATTGTCACAAGTTACCTTACTACCTTCAGATCTACTTGGATAGGAAGAATTCTGGTGCTGATCATGATCCTGAATATTGAAATCCCAAAAGATCTCAATGAATTTCAATGACATTTTCTGGAAGGGTGTGCCATGGACCATGGGACAGATTCTGTAATTTTGTACCCATTGTTAGATAGAACAATCTTTTGGCTTTTCAGAAATGTTCTGCTTTTTGTATATATGATAATTATGACATTTATTAGTTGAGAGCCTATATTTGTCCGGTGCCGGTGTGAGCGACTGCTAAACGAGCAGCCTAAATCATAAATGTGAATAAAGAAACTGACTCTGTGCGGGGATTGAACCTGTGTCTACCTTGGAAGCTACCTTATACACAGGTACTACTCTAACTTTAAGTCTGATCCTACACTTTGTTGGCTTCTCCATTCTCACCTAGTATTTAGGCATGAATATAGTGTGGCTCTTAATGTCGACAGTATGAAATCAAATGATGTATAATATTATATCCGATAGAATATGATAATTATAATTACATTTATTAGTTGAGAGCCTATATTTGCCCTGCGCCAGTGTGAGTGACTGCTAAACGAACGGCCTAAATCATAAATGTGAATAAAGAAACGAACTGCGTATTTTGTATATAATAATACAGTAACGGGAAAATTACTTAGTCTATAGGAAAATAATCAAGTGTTGCAATGAATCTTGGTTCAAAGGGATGTCTCTGATGAATATTTATTACAAGCTTTTGTCACGGCATAGTCTGGGATATGTAACCTGATTGTTCAGTTTTTAGTGACAATGGCATTGAAGGAGTGTTGTATAGCAGGGTGAATGTCCTGGACTTGGATAGAAAGGAAACTCGAAGACTTGCTTGTAAAAATATCTGGACATATTTTTATTTCATAGTATACACAGTGTACACTTCGTCAGCCGGTGGATGAAGAGTGGGAGAGAGATGATGTCTTTCCAGCCCTAGGCAGTCTGCCTCCTGGCTGCTTGGGTCCTCAGTTTTCTGTCCACATCTGTCTTGTCTGTCCCCAACAGGGACAGTGGTCTCGGACCTTCCGGCTCCGCTGATGTCTGTCTCTTCTGTTGAGTCCTCTCAGAGTTTTTTGTTCTTGGGTCTTGAGTTTTCTGTCCCCAGTTCGGGTCTGCTTTATAGGTTTCTCGAACGCCTACGCAGGTGTCATTCACATCCTGTTTGTTGGACACCTACGCAATATACCTATTTCCTAAGGTGATCGGGGTCACTTACATTTCAGCACAGGTGTCTGACCCCAGAATAACCTTTTCATAGCAGGATAACATAACAGGAGGTATGCACTCTTTGAGTTTCAATTTGTCGTTGATAGACATTTAGTCACTGCTTTGTATTTTCTGTGAACCTGTTCCGAAACTATCCTCTTCACTTTTGTCTTGATAAATAATGTAATATTGATTGCAGTGTTGCCGATTTAGCACGATTATTGTTCTGGCAGTGCAAGAAGCGCTAAATTTAAAAGTAAATATATGTCTAAATAATGTCTAATCAATTTCATTTGAGGTTTTATTAAAAAGTAACAGAACCCATTGCAGTGGAAAAGTTCATTGTTTTAAAGGTGGGTGCAGTAAAAGATATTTTTTATCAGCAAAATTTGTTACTTTTATGTGGAAGAGTCCATTGTTACGGACTGAGGATGTGGAAGGGCAGATCCAGGAAGTATTTTCGATTTCATTGCGAGATAAGACAATTTTCGCTGTTCGGATGTAATAACACAGCGCCTCAATGTAAGCGAAATAATCAAGTGTTCAAAGGGATAATTATTACAAGCTTTTGTCACGCCATTGTCTGGGATCTGTAATCTGATTGTTCAGGTTTTAGCGACAGTTGCGTTGGTGGAGGTATTGTGTGCTTCCTAGTTTCTCTGAATTATTCTTAGGAGAATTGCATCGACAAAATCTGGCTTATTGTTAATCACCACTACACACACCACTGGTTTATTGCTGGGTTTAGGTTATATGTTCACACATTTTTTGCAAATTATTTAGTCTCCACATTGTCTTTTCCTTTCATCATTATGTCGGATGGCCTATTGTACACCACGCATTTATATGTTTCTGGACTTTGCCCAACCCTAACCGTTCATAGTAGAAAATTGAAATTTTGCGCACACACTTCCGTCAATTTAAATTCCGCCCTAAATAGGTTCACTATGCAATGTAAGTTTATGCTAAATTGTTCATAATTTGTGCCCGCTTGTTTTTTGAAAATTCAAACCTTTTCTATAGTGATCACAGCCCAACAAAAGGTCAGAGAAATAACTTATTCATTGATCACCCCTTTTTCTAACTTTTTAATTGATCACCTCCAACAAAGCATATATGTGTGGCAGTGATTCATAATTTCCCTAATTTCCAAACAAAAGAATTTCTTATGACCTTTTGGCCAGAAACATTTTTGGGTAAATCATGACGTTTGCATCCTCCAGATATTGTCTGGAATCATTTTGGTGTTGGCCTTTTATTATTGCTGTTGGCCTCTTATTATTGCTGCTTCTAGGGACAAATAGTTGCCAGATGCCGGAAGGAAATGTCAATCATGGTGCACCGAATTCTCTCTAAGAGAGAGAGAGAGAGAAAGAAAAAAAACGGACTGCAGAATGGTGTTAACACTTCCCTCCCATTAGAGCTCCATCTTACACAGGAGGCTGCATTCTGTGCACTCTTGGAGACCTTCAGAAAGAATGGAATTAAACTGACTTGTACACAGTGCTTAGCTCAGGCCTCCTGGAATGTCTGTCTCGGAAGTTCCTGGGTTTTACGAAGGGTAAGAACAGTCAGATCCCATTATAAGAGACAAAAGAGAGTCAAAAGAAAATGGTTGTTTTTGATGGATTGATCGTTTTGTTTAACGGCACATCAACCCTTGGTGGGTCATTTAGTGCCGGATTCAGTAGGGGGGATCCCATGTCCCGTGACTAGAGACTTGAGGGAGAAGAATCTCAAATCCCTGTCACTGAGACAAATGCCACGAGGACCGGGATAAACGGTAGGGGGAGGGGTGGAGATCCCAAAAGCTTCTCAGGACGAATCCTGAGCATGCTAATGGCAATCACCTCCCGACTAGCTGGCCAATATATCCTGTGCAACTTCTCCCAGGACGATACCCGAGCATGCCACAAGGAATCCCTGAAGGGCCGTGGTTCTCTGAACTTTGAGGCCATGGCGGTTTCGAAGAATAGATACTACACTTTGATCGTAGCCAAAAGGCTGCAAAGTGATCCTTGGATCAAAATGGTTGTTTCTGGTAGAATTCTTTTGGTATCTCGTTATGTTAATACAGTCAATGCTTCTCCCCCCCCCCCTGTGAATACCCTGCATCAGTGCACCCTTTGTTTGGTACCCATTCGCAGCCTATCTATTATTTAGGTAATAATTGATGCAGGATATTAATAGTTGTTCTATTGATTTTGGGTCTGATGCCTCGTGGACTCTGAAGAAATTGGAACACGTGTATTGAGGCAAAAATGTGTGTTGGTGGCACAAAGGTTGGTTGTCTGCAAGGAAAACTGAGTCTTTGATGGAAAAGGGCTAACAATTGTCCCAAAAACTGACCAATAGGAAGAGAAGCCATTACTTCTAATTTCTGACCACCATTTACCTTCATCCCAATTATTTTTTCAGAAAGTATCAACTGTCACCAAAACTGTCAACATAGGTTTCTTCAGTTTTCAAGTTGGTCTGGCTATGTATGTATCACGCATACAGGCTGCCCCGATGGGGTTAGAGGGCTGAAAATTTAAACATGTATTTCTTATTAAGTCTAGAAAAAACGTTTTTGGGTTGTTATTTTTTTTAAAATTCCCCCCCAAATATGTTTTTAGTGGGGGGTTCAATTTATAATGTAAGTTTAAGCTAAATTGATCATTAGTTTGTGTCCAGCAGCATTCGCGTTTGTTTTCTGAAAATTAAGACTTTTTTTAGTGATCACTGTCCAATAAAATGCAAGAGAAGTAACGTATTCATATAACTTTTTCCAATTTTTGAATTGGTCAACACCCCCCCCCCCCCAACATGGCATGCTGCCAAAAGATGTTGTCATGTGACTGTTTCTATTTAGTTGAAAAGGGGGTGATTATTGTGTAAGTTACTTTTCTTAACTTTTTGGGGCTGTGATCACTAAAGAGTCCAGATTTTCGAAAAAAAATATAAAATAAAACATCTGTGAATGCTGCTGGACAAAAACTAAGGGATCAATTTGGCATAAACTTCCATTGTAAATTGAACACCCCACTAAAAACCTTTTTAGGCGGGGAATATTAAAAAAAACAAAAAAACATTTTCTCTACTCATTGAGAGGAGTGTGTGTGCAAAATTTCAAGTTTCTACTATGAAAGTTTACAGCTGGGTGAAGTCAGGATACATACATAGATACATATAAATGTCAGAACACAAGAATGACCTAAACCCAGCAACACGGTCCCGTTGGCTGGGGCCTAGAATACGCCAACTGCAGCTCCTGCAGAGGGGTAAGACCCCCCTCACAGAGGCGCCATCAAAATCGCAAGACTCTATTTTATAAAAAATAACCGTTCACCAAAGTCGCAAGACACTAATTAAAAAAAAAATAACCGTTTACCAAAGTCGCAAGATACTAATTGAAAAAAAATAACCTTTCACCAAAGTTGCAAGTTAAAAACAGCCCTGTCAGCTGGGGCCTAGAATACGCTGACTGCATCTGCAGAGGGGTAAGACCCCCCCCCCACAAACAGGCACCACAAAAGTCGCAAGACTCTATTTTATAAAATATAACCGTTCACCAAAGTCACAAGACTAATTAAAAAAAAAGAAAAAACTTTCGCCAAAGTGGCAAGACACTAGTTTAAAAAAAAACAAACCAAAGTCACAAGACACTATTTTGAGGATTTTGGCATTAAATGACCCATCAAGGATTGATATGCCACTAAACAAATCAATCAATCAATCAATAAACCCAGCAACAGCGATTAAACCGGTCTGTTGTAGATAGCAGTGATTAATAATGGTCAAGTACTCTCATGTCTATATTACTTGGTTGAACTTGTATTTTGCATGTTTAGCAATGACCGTCCAGTCCGTTTCATGAGCCAACACAGAAAATGTCCTCCTTTTATTCAGTGGGATGTGAAAGTACGAAATTAATCAAATAAGAATGCTTTTAGCTTTTGTCGGATAATTACTGCCTTTCGCATCTCTAACGTTTTTCACAATAGATGCACTTTTAGTTGCCCAACATGCACTTACAAATGTTAGGAACCGTCAACCAAATCTGTCAACCAGGGGGCAGTGGGTTGGCCCCTCCCCACTTTCATACGCTTTAATGTAGGGGTGTAGCTGATATATGATTTTTTTTTTTTTTTGTTGAAATCAAAGAAATATACCATGTTAACTACCTTTGTTTTTGTTTTGAGAATAACCTCCCTTGTCGTCTGACAGCTTGGGGTTGCGAAAGTGAATTAGCGCCCAACTATATGAAAATTGTTTGACTTAGTAGTATTTTATTCAATTTAGTAAAGTATTATACTTATATTTTAAAAATCATTCATATAGGTTGTGTATATCAATGTGGTGAAGTATAAAAATGAAGATTTTGTGTTTTACCCCCCCCCCCCCACTTTCTAAGAACTAGAAATGCCACTGCTGTCAACATAGGTTTTTTTCAGTTTTTAATCTGGTCTGGCTGGCTGTGTATTTATCGCATGTACAGGCCACAGGAGTAGAGGGCTAAAAATGTAAACATTTACTCCTTATGTCTATGGAAAATGATTTTTTTGTTTTTTTGAATCCCCCCTCCTAAATAGGTTTTTAGTGAGGGGTTCAATTTGCAATGTAAGTTTGTGCTAAATTGATCCGTTAGTTTGTGTCCGGCAGCATTCTCACTTGTTTTTTTTTTTTGTTGAAAATTTGGACTTTTTAGTGATCATCACCCAACAAAAGGTGACAGATGTAACTTATTCATTGATCACCCCGTTTTTCCAATTTTCTGATTGATTGCCCCCAATAAAAGGCAACAGAAACTTATTCATTGATCACCCCTTTTTCCAATTTTCTGATTGATCGCCTCCAACAAAAGGTGACACAAGTAACTTATTCATTGATCACTCCTTTTTCCAATTTTCTGATTGATCGCCCCCAACACGGTTTCTATTGAGTGACTAACCAGACCTGTACATTTATATATTTATGCCATGACGGCAAAGATAATTGAATAATGGGTGAAAACATACCAATGTGAATAGTATTTGATGAAAGTTTTATGACTATTGATTGTGTTTGTGTGTGGATAGATTTCTGGATATTTACTAAGCCTAGCTCAGTTCAGCAAAAGGACAGATGAGGAAAAATGGGGATTAGGAAGATTGTATTGCAACATTTTTCCAAGTTGGGAGGACCTATCTGCCTGCCGTAGAGAAGGAGGGAAGTTTTAGAAATGCCGCATTTTTTTCAGGAAATTCTGAGCTAAAAAGTCCAGATGCGTATTATCCACGGATACGTAATTGTTATACATATTTGTATAAATAATTGTATGGTGAAATACAGTACATGCTTTCACCTGGGCTTGAACCAGGGGTCCCAACTAAATTTTTTCAACACCATCCCAAACGAAATGTAAACCGTCCAATATAATATAAAAAAATAAATTTTAAAAATCGCCTTCGTCCCAGGAAGATATCTGTTCACCCCAAACACATTTTCTACTGTCCCCGGGATGACGGGACGCTGTTAATTTCTTGAATACTGACCGCTGGCCTTGGTGGGAAATGCACAATGCAGCCAACAGGCTGGCTATGTATCCTGTTATGTTGTGTATCAGTTCGAGGTATGGAAAATGGAATCTGCAGACTTGAGTTCAAATTTTGGCTGAGTCTACTTATCCTCATGCATTAATGCCCTTGGGAAAGGCATGAATCACTTCTTCTATGTCCCAACACCTTGACTGAAACGTCTTGTCGCTAGTATGCCTTGATGGTTGATACAGAAGATGATGGGTGAACGAGGTTTTGGGCAAACCACTCTTCCAAACTATCTTACCTGCCTAGGCAGTAACAGTAAAAAGCTGCTACCCCCATAGCCAACCTTGACAAGGGCCAATAATATACACACATGCGCACAGACAATCTTATAGTCCTAAAACCTAAATCAACTTTTCAGACTTTTAGGGGTCAACTTATCGGCCCCTAGATAAGGCATTTTAGTATACTAAAGATGTCAGGGTGCATGTTTTGAGCTTGGCTCAGGGGTAGGGCATAGCCTAATTGCCTGAAGGTCAAGGAATCTCTGATTGCATCCCAAGCACAAAACACTAAAAGTTCCGTCTTAAAGTCCCTTTCTTTTATTTATCAGGATTGCTTTTCTGATATCTTGAAGACCTCAATTCTTCAACTCTGTTGTGGAATTGAAATTGAACCAGGTTTTGGTTTAACATTGAGTGTTTTTCTACCAGCCTTGGTGCTGCTGGAAGGCAAGGGGACATGGGGAGGAGGGCAATACGAATGCCTTCTACACATAGTCGTATGTCTAAAAGGCTGATTTTACAGTAGAGCTGTTTGATGTTCAAATTTTTTCTATTTTTCTATTAACTTTTTTAGATAATTTAATCACAACTAAATTCGTGTGAAACAAAAAAACTTCAGACTATTGAACTTCAAACAACTCTCCTGTAAAATCAGCTTTTCAGACATACGGCTTTATGCATATGAGGTATTGAAATAGCGCTTCTCACATTCGATAGTACATGGTGAGAAAACATGCAAATCGCAAGTTGACTGATTTTAAGGCAGGGTGGGGGGGGTGCTGATGGAATATATGCTCTAAAAGGAGGTGATATTTTTGCTTGTAGAGGAGGCAGGATTATATCTAGAACAATAGGCATTTTTTATCATACCTTTTTTTTTATATTCCATGACATTTTCAGAATATCATCATTGACCCCCCCCGTTTCTTACATACATGCATACATACACACACACACACATATATATATATATATATGATGGGTATGGTTAGACAATGTGGAAAAGGAAAAAGAGTGAGAAAGCTTGTTACATCTCAAACATGTTTATTATCACGAGGATAAATCTATCCTCGTGATAATAAACATGTTTGAGATGTAACAAGCTTTCTCACTCTTTTTCCTTTTCCACATTGTCTAACCATACCCATCATTCTGTCGGATTCCCTCACATCCACACTATAAACATATATATATATATATATACACAGCTTTTAAAGCCATTTGTGAGCAATAATGTCCTTATCTCTATGCTGTATATGGCTACCAGCTTGCCTGTGTAGCTCTTCAATGTGTCGAGAGTAAAAAGGCATATAGCTCTTGAGTTAATAAAGATGTCCATCTACTGTGTATAATCCCAACATGGTTCCTTTCACTCTCACTCACCATCCTGTTTATCGTTCTCTCATAATTTTCTCTTGCACTGCACACATACAAGCCTAACGCTAACCAAATGGTATTATGTTCTTAGCAAGAAAAACAATGCGCATTACACGCTCCATTAACCCGAGACAAAACTCTGTGGATGCTTCTTTTTTCTTTTTTTTTTCTACCCTGTTTGTTTTTTCTTTTTTTTACTGTCTGCAGAGTGTCAGCCTGATTTCCGCTAGCTATATTTTTTCTGCAACGGAACGAAAATTAGAGCACACGTGCGTGTGTGTATGCACACGCAGACAGTACATACGCACATATAGTATATGGACAGACGAAAACCTTTTCATCTTTTTGGTTAATTTTTCTTGTTCATGCACAAGAGAATGTATGTTCAGATGCAATTTATATAAATATCGTCCAAACGATATATATCGGATCGAGCGCTTTTGACTGTGCGTTCAGTCATTTTCAAGATCATGAAAACTTTATTGTTTGCACAATTTAAATAGTGCTAATACCATTGCTTAGTTAACCAAACATGCTTTTATAGATATATATATATATGTCGTGGTAGTATTGTAAGAAATCTGATATATGTTGTTGAAAATATTTAATTTGAGTGCTCGACATATGAAAAAGTTAATTTTATAATTAATACTATCATTTGGAGCTAATTTACGTTCATTTCACACTAATGCCCTTGGGAAAGGCATGGAGCCATTTAGCCCTGTAAGACAGTCCATCTAAGACAGTTGCCCCCCCCCACACACACACACACACAGGGGGTAATTGGGTAGTCCGAGGAGGGGAATAAGGCTATTAGGTAAAAATAAAAGTTCAGTCTAGAGATAGGATTTTCTGCACTTCAAGTCGAAGACTCGAAATAAGCTCCAAGTTCAGAATGACTTAAGATGTGCTCTCTCACTAATTGACCCACAAATCGAAGAACTAGTTGCAAAAAAACAAGAAGAGATGACATTGTAACCATTATAACGTAGGATTTGGGTGTTTCTTTATCCTTGTCTTGTCGGGTTTGGGCCTGTTAAGCAGTGGAAGCCACATGTTTGACTAATGCAGTCAGTCGACATGCTGATTTTTCTGTTTCAAACGTTGTGTTAACAGCACAAACAACAAGGAGTTCAATCGTCCGAAGAACTATTTGAATACTTTAGTATAGTTTGTTGAATGTTTTTTTTCCTAAAATGTCTTTTTTTTTATGTACTGCTGATTTAAATTGTTTGAAAATAACGTCACAGTGACTTAACCCTTTATAGGGCACCCTTAAAAATATTTTAGATATCAAAACAACCTTTGTGTATGTTAAACTAGACCTAATTACAAGATGTTTTCAATTGCAAGTTTTCTAAAAAAAAAAAAATTGTTTAAAAATTTTGCCCCCATAAACAACATTTTTTTAATGATGAAGTGATCATATATGGTGCCCTGCCCAAAAAGGGACCAAAAATGGAAAATATAAAAAATTAAAATAGAAAGTTATATAAAACATAGAATTAAAGAATAACATTCAATATAATGAATAGATACAAAAATATTGATATTGACAAAAAAATAACACCTCCAGGTTGATTTTAAAATTGTATTGTGCAGGCCAGAAACAGGCTAATTTAATGGGCTGTGGTATGTCTCAAAACGGTTTCTGTCTTTGTTCAAGCACAAGTGTACTTTGCAAAGCTTGCAGACCACATTGGTGCGGATTATGTTGTCTTTGTGGCTACAATACTTGCATGTGGCTGACGTGTCCTCAGGTGATCATATATAGTCACTTGCCCCATAAAGGGTTAAACTCATAAACCACTCTTAATGGAACTGTTCTGTGTTCTTGTTAAAATTACTATGACAGATAGACTAAAAAGGGATTAAAATAATTCCCCTATAATAGAAGGAAGGCAACTTTGATCAGTAGTTATTCCCCTTGATATTAACATTCACAATCTCTTTTTCTTTTTTCTTTTTTTTTTCTATGAATTTAAGATTTAAATGATCTATTAAAATAATACCAAACATGACATGTTTATAATCTGTTCTTATACTATAACTATATGGGATAACTGAAAAACCAAAAAAAACACAAAGAAGCAGAGCTTTAATTGGTTCTGCGTGTGTGTTATGGCGATGCGGACAAACAGTTCTTCCTGTTGTCCAGGTGGGGAGTCTGCCGCCCACATGTTCCCATTTTTTTTTTCAGATTTCCGTGAAGATAAGAAGGAAATGAATCCAATCTAAATAACTTGACATTCTATAATTCTGATTTCCTGTTTTAGTTTTAGACCTTTTTTTTACATATTGCAGAGGTCGGCCAAGTCGTCATAGAGAGTTCAAGAGACGCACGCACGCAGACTGTGTGTTTGTGATACTTTCATATGTACTAGTCTATGTAGACACTAGCAATATGGGCGTATATGTGTGTCATACTGTCGTATGTACTAATTTACGTAGACTGTCCGGAAAGTGCCCAGCCATTTTGAATATCTCAAGAACTGGTTGCTCGACCTTGGCAAAAACTTGGCAACCAATCAGAGGGGACTTTAATGCACATACGTGAACACTCTCTCGTGGGGTTACTCAGTTGGCAGTGTGACACCATTGAGTGAGCTTGTGCACTGTTTCGCAGTTGCATTCACAATGACCAGGCCTGCCCATTTGTCATGTCTTGTGCAGGATTTTTTAACAAAATACCACGTCACCCAGGTCTGTCAGAACCCCTACAGTCCAGATTTGGCTCTCAGCAACTTCTGGCTTTTTGCATTTGAAAGGGGGGAGATTTCAGACCGTGGGCAAGATTAAGGAGAACATTATGAAACAGTTGATGCAATCCTGAAAGAGGACTTTGCAGATTGTTTTGAAAAGTGGAAGGGCCACTGGGATAAGTGCGTGATGTCCCAAGAGGAGTACTTTGAAGAGGACTAAGGCGCCATTGGCCTAGGTAGGCAATTTATTGTTGATATTACATGGCTGGATACTTTCTGGACAGGTGTCATGTATACAATTTGATTCTCTTCCTTTTGAGCTGTGAGTATTTGGAACTTTCTCTAGTTGAAAACTGATCTTTTTCTTAAATTTTGGGATCAGTTTGGTTCACTACCCCCCCCCCCCCCCCACCAAACATTTTTTTCTTTTGGATTAAGCCAGATTAATATCCGAATGAAGTCTAAATTATTCTTGTTTTGATCCTAAAAGATTAATTTGGTGTAATATTGGTTTATATGCACAAAGATTTAAAGAAGCTTTTTGCAATATGAGTGAAGGTATAAAAGTTGAGCCTTGGAAAATTCCTTGAAGCTAGAAAAAAGATTTCTCATTCCAACTTGTTGCGAAGTGTTTCTTTTGAAAAAAACAAAAAACTAATTGATTTCAGTTCATTGCAAGAGTTTTTATTAATTTTTTAAATTTATTCTTGTTTTATAAAATGAAAACTGCCCTTCCTTTTTTTTTTTTAACTCTTCTCCTTATTACTTCCTCCTCCCTCTCTCGCCTCTGTATTTCCTCCCTCTCTGTCCACTTTCTCTTTTCTTTCTGTTTCTCTCTTGTTTAGACCCCTTCCTCTCTATTTCTTCTTCTTTTTTTTTCAATCTCTAATACATTGTTTTCTCTTGTTTCTTTCCTATTCTCTCTCTCTCTCATTGTTTTCTTTTTTCTTCCCCCAAATATCTTCCTTTCCGCCTCTTACCTTTTGCTTTTTTTTCATCCATTTTCTTTGCTTACAAACCCAACCTATAGATTCTCCCCTCTTCTCTTCTCCCCTCTGTCTTTTCTTCACTTTCCTCTCATCTCCCTTTTATTTCTCTCTCTCTTTTTCTCTCCTCTCCCTTCTTTCCTCTCACTCTTTCTTCTCTTCTCCCCTTTCTTTCATCTCTTTCTTTTCTTCTCTCTTTCTTTTCTCCTATAATCCTTCTTTCCTCCCTAATCCCCTCTTTCCTTCCTAATCCCCTCTTTCCTTCCTAATCCCCTCTTTCCTCGCTTCTCCCCTCTTTCTTTTTTTCTCTTTCCTCTCCTCTCCCTTCTTATCTCTCTCTCTTATTCTCCTCTCTCTTTTTTCTCCCCTTCCTTCTTTTCTTTCATCTCCGCTCTTTCTTCTCTTCTCCCCTGTATTTTCTTCCCCTTTCTTTTCTTCTCTCATTCTTTCCTCCTCTAATCCCCTCTTTCCTTCCTAATCCTCCCCACTCCCTTCTTTTCTCTTTCCTCTCATCTCCCTTTTCTTTCTTCTCTCCCCCTTCCCCCTCCTCCCCGCAAATACTTCATAAATTCCAACCCCTTTGATCTCTCTTCCTTCCCAACCTATTCTTCTATTCTTCTTCTCTATTCAATAATGAATCAGAATCAAATCAGAAAATCAATCATTAAAAAGAACAGACCCCCCCCTTGCCCCGCTCCCCCCCCATCTCGCCATATCACAATCATTGTCAAGTACCTTGATCTAGAATGTGCCCCCCCTTAGAGGAAGGTCAAGGATGGCGCTGGTGGGGAGGGGAGGTATTCATCTCGTATAATTGACAAATAGGATAGATAATTGAGAAACTGAATAGAAAGAGAGAGAGATTAGGACTTGAGTCGCATGATTGAAAATGGCTTTTGTAAATAATCACTTTGGTGTTTCAATTAAAATGAAACGCGTTGAAAAATTCTGTGTGTCTTGTAAGAACGAGTTGAATGTAAATGTTGATAGGAAATCTGGGAGAAGGATTTGCCTTTGTGCTACACCAAATATCAACCAGATTGTAAAAGATTTAGGGCAGTGGTTCCCAACCAGTGGGGAATTCACCCAGTCCAAGGGGGGAATAAGGCTATTATTAGGTAAAAATAAAAGTCCAATCTAGAGATAGGGTTTTCTGCACTTCTATCTATCAAGTCAAAGGTTCGAAATAAGCTTCAAGTTGAGAATGATTTAAGATGTGCTCTTTCACTAATAGACCCACAAATCGAAGAACTAGTAGCAAAAAAACAAGAACAGAGATCACATTGATGTGTATATCAGTTACAATAGCAGAATTTTTTTTTTTTAATAAATCGGAATTTCAAATGATGTGTTCCTAGTTATTTTCACTTGATTTCTTTGAGTAACAAATACACACAGCAGCAGCTGTACAATTATAAAATTAAACTAATTCTTAGTATAAAGCTGTCTGTGAAATAAAGTTATTATTTGGAATTATTCTTTGGTGCAACTTAATAAATAGAAGGGGGGATCTAGTAATCTTATTGACAAAAGTGGGGAATGACTGGAAAAGGTTGGGAACCACTGATTTAGGGAGAGGAGGAAGAAAGGGGGGAAAGGACATGGCTACTTTTTCGCTTTTACGAAAGGGGAAAAGTGAAAATAGCATTTGGTGTTTGTTTTGAAGCGAGCCATTATAGAAGCAGCACACACCTTCTTCCTCTCTCTCTCTCTCTCTCTTATACCCCAACCTCCAATGACACAGCCATTTTCTGGAGTCCGAGATTCTCAGACCCCCAAAACTAATGGGCGTCCATTTTTCTTTAAGATAGGACTATTTTTATACACGTGGTGATACACAATTCCGAGCGCAACAAGTTTGTAAAACATCACCATAAAAATCTCAGCTTTTCAAGTGATGAAAAAATGCGCCCAGCGTTGAAATAGTGATGTAATTTAAAGAAGTGAAATAAAAACTACTCATCACACAAGAAAAATAATTGTATCTTTATAAAGAGGAAAGATTATATTTTGTTTACATACTAATTTTATCAGAATAGCTTCATAAATAAGCGAGGCTTCGTGGCCTTTTGGCTAAGATCAAAGTGTAGTATCTGTTATTAGAAACTGCCATGGCCTCGAGGTTCAGAGAACCGCTGCTCTTCGGGGTCCTTGTGGCATGCTCGGGTATCGTCCTGGAAGTTGCGCAGGATATCTTGGCTGTGGCTAGGATCAAAGTGGAGTATCTGTGCTTCAAAACTGCCATGGTCTCGAAGATCAGAGAACCACGGGCCTTCAGGGGTCCTTGTGGCATGCTCGGCGATCTCCGGATATCTGGGAGAAGTTGCACAGGATATCTTGGCCAGCTGGTCGGGAGGCAATCACCATTAGCATGCTCAGGATTCGTCGAGAGAAGCTTTTGGGATCTCCACCCGTTCCTCCCCTTATCCCGGTCCTCTGGGCATTTGTCTCAGTGACAGGGATTTGGGATTCTCCCACCTCAAATCTCTAGTCACGGGGACATGGGATCTCCACCCCCCACCCCCTACTGAATTCGGCACTAAATGACCCACGAAGGGTCGATGTGCCATTAAACAAAACAATCAGCGAGATGTGCAGGTTTAAATTGGAAGGAAATTTCACTACTACTAGTAGTGAAATTTCCTTCCAATTTAAACCTGCAAAGTGAAAAGTGGCCTAGTAGTACTAGGCCACTTTTCACGGTGTAAGTAGTGAGGTTTGGGATACCTACTGAGAAAGCTAAAAGAATTTCCCATATAAATTGTAATTGTATTACACCATTTTGGTTTACAATAGGTTTTTATACAAATACTCTACTGACATAGGCTACCTATTTATTGTGATTTTTCTCAAACCATTGTCCAGAACTCAGTAAGTTCTCCAAAGCAAATATGATCCAGATTGACAAAGATTTGAGAGTGGGTTGGAAAGAATGGTAGAAAGGACATTGAACACTGTTCTTATAATACTCATAGGCTGTGTATTTATAGTGTGTAAAATGTAACCATGTTTATTATCTACTTCCCAAATATGTGTGTTTGTGTGGCTATGCCAGACACATGTCGACCAGCCCAGAAAACGCTGACGTAAAGTGCTGGAAAGAAAGACAGGAGATCATTAGGTGACGGAAAATTGTACTTACCAAATCAGAGTCGACACACACTGTCCAGAAATAACCCTCTTATCCTACTCCTGAATCTAACATACTAAAAAGTCATTTCTGTGTTACTAAGGTTCAAGATATGTACTGTAAACAAAAGTACATTTTGCTCTGAAACCTTGGGCAGGGCCGGCCTTTGTTGCTGCGAGGCCCAATTGGAAACATTTTTTTTTTTTTGTGGAGCCCAGAATCGCAGCCAAGCTCTGTATGTAGATTCTTAGAGATATAAATAAAGTTTATTATAGACTTTATATCTCTATGGTAGAATGGAAAGCAATCTGAATATGCACTTAAAAAGTGCGTGTGACCCAATAATTAATCAAATGAGCCTATAATTAACAGGTCTGGTTAGTCCCTCAATAGAAACCGTAACATGACCAATGTCTTTTGGCAGCATGCTGTGTTGGGAGTGATCAAATAAAAAAAATTTGAAAAGGGGGTGATCGATGATTAAGTTACTTTTCTTGACTTTTGTTGGACAGTGATCACTAAAAAAGTTAATTTTTAACAAAAAAAAACAGACACAAACTAAGGGATCAATTTAGCATAAATTTACATTGCAAATTGAACCTCCCACTAAAAACATATTAATGAGTAAATTTTAGATTTTCTGCCCTCTAGCTCCATTGGTGCGGTCTGTACACGTGATAGCCAGCCTTGAAAACTGAAGAAATGTTGACAGTTTTGGTTGATGGTTTCTAATTAACATATTAAATAATAATAATAATATAATATATGCATTTATAGAAAGCATCATTTCTCGGAAACTCAATACTTAAGTCCCCACTGGACAAAAGCACTTGAAAACATGTGCAATTTATTGCAGTTAAAAATATAAGGCCTATTAAAGAAGGGTAAGAAGAAAGTGCAATAAAGTTTTTTACAAAACACTGAGTTACAAAGTGTATTTATTTACTGAGTTCATATAATTATGATAATCTCGAAACAAGAACAGTAAAAAGTATAAACAGTATAAACAAAGACTACTGACTTTTTAAGAATTGAGAAGAAAATTATAATTGTTGTTCTCTGTAAAACCTGCAATGTGGTGTTAGGTGAATGTTGCAATATGTTGTTGAGTGTTTTTGACAAGACTGGAGTAGATCCCCCTAGCATGGGCCCCCCTTATGCACAGGGCCCACTTAGGAGCAATTGGTTCAAAAACCAACCACTGGCACCATTGGCAATTATGCAACAATCTCATAGCCTGACTACAGAATAAAGAAACAATATCTTCAGTTGCAATCTCTAAAACATCCATGAGAATAGCTTATTTTAATCAAATTTCTTCATCTCAGAACGCCAGACATTTTTTCTATATGGTTATTGGTTTGTTTTTCTCTATATGGTTGAGAATATATATATATTGATTTATATTGGATATACACACATATACAGGGCCAACCTCAGGAGCTGCAGGGCTCAATTGGAAACAATATCTGCGGCGCCCCAATTTCACAGCCAACGTCTGTAGAATCTTAAGAGATATAAATAAAGTTTATATCTCTATGGTAGCCTGGAAAGCAATCAAAGTATGAACTTAAAAATTTCAAAGAAATAAATTTTTACGCTGTTCCATAATAAACTAATAATTAATTCAAGTACAGTAAAAAAAAATTGAAAATATAAACCATAAACAAAGACTACAGACTTTTTAATAATTCAGAAGAAAATTAAAATCATTGCTGTTCTCTGTAAAACCTACAATGTGGTGTTAGGTGAATGTTGCAATGTGTTGTTGTGTGTATTTGACAAGGCTAGAGTAGATTACCCTAGCACGGGGCGCCCTTAGGAGTAATTGGTCCAATTGGCTTAAAGCCGGCTCTGACCTTGGGATATATTTAGTCTCAACAACTGTGGTTTCCAGTGTCTTCTTTTACCTTCTGAGAGCAAACTTATCACAAGATAGAATGCATTTAAATGGAGGAATGTTAATTGTCTACATAATGTCTCCAATTGTGGTTTCCAATGTCTTCTTTTCCCTTAAATTATACCAAGTGTTTTATAAAGTCCTTTATGAAGCTTTTATTTTTAATAATTTCTGTATAAGATATAAATCTCAAACAAAATGCTACTAAAGGCAACTATATAGATAGAATAGATTTAATTATAGAATTGTTGTCAACAGAAGGTTTAATTATGGTTTGTATGCAAACAAGAGTACATTTTGATCTAAAACCTTGGGACATATTTAGTGTCTCCAACTGTTAGAAAACATCAACCAAAACTGTCAACATAGGTTTCTTCAGTTTTTAAGCTGGTCTGGCTATGTATGTATGTATTTTGCATCCAGGCCGCAGCAATGGAGCTAGAGGGCTGAAAATTTAAACATTTACTCCTGATGTCTAAAAAAAGTTATTTTTATTTTATGCTAAATTGATCCCTTAGTTTGTGTCCAGCAGGAATCAAGCTTGTTTTTTAAAAAGTTTTTCAGTGATCACTGCCCAACAAAAGGCAAGATCATCCCTATATATGGCATGCTGCCAAATGGTTTTGGTAACGAGATCTGTTTTAATTGCTCTTTAAAATGTACTGTTATGATATGTGTTTCCGGACTGACACCTGGACAGAAATGTAAGTGAACCCAGTCACCTCAGGAAATAGGTATATTGTCTAAATATCGTCAGTGTCTAAAACAGGATGGAACCGGTGATTGACACCACGTAGGCATTAGAGAAACCTATAAAGCAGACCCGAATAGAAAACTTGGGGGGCAGACAGAAATCTCGACACTCAAAGAAGAGACAGACATCAGCGCAGCCGAAAGGGTTCTGTTACTTTTTAATAAAACCTCAAATGATTAGACATAATTGCACTGCCAAAACAATAAACATGCTAAATCGGCAACACTGCAATCAATATTACATTATTTATCAAGACAAAAGTGAAGAGGATAGCTTCGGAACAGGTTCACAGAAAATACAAAGCAGTGACTAAATGTCTATCAACGACAAATTAAAAGACCGCTGTCCCTGTTGGGGACAGACAAAAGAGATGCGGACAGAAAACTCAGAGACCCAAGCAGCCAGGAGACAGACCGCCTAGGGCTGGGAAGACATAAGACCAAGTTCCCCTGTTGGGAACGGTCTCTCGGCACCCATCATCTCTCTCCCACTCTTCATCCACCGGCCGACGAATTGTGTGCTGTGTATACTATGAAATAAAAATATGTCCAGATATTTTTACAAGCAAGTCTTCGAGTTTCCTTTCTATCCAAGTCCAAGACACACCAATATACAACAGTACTATGTGTTTATAGGGTCCTTATGAAGTTTTCATTTTTTATCATTTCTATATATGCAAATGACTTTTGACTTTTGAATTAATGTTTCTGATTTTGTTGTGTTTTTCAGGTGTTGGAACAAAAAGCAAACGGAATCTGGAAAGGGTGTGTCATTCACAATGATAGAATGTCCAAACCTGGATATTTCCCAGCTGACCATGTTGTATTAGTTGATAGCAATGGTAAGTATTTGGATATTTCCATATTGCATTCAAGAAGCGGAAGGAAAGAAAGGAGAAAAGAGAGAAAAGGCAAAAACGAGTGGCAAATGAAGGAGGGAAAGTAGGCCTCCAGAATAACTTTTTCACTACCGTCCTGAAAAACGATTTTAACCGTCCCGAAAGGAAATGTAAACCGTCCCATAATCAAAATGTTGTTTCTTTACTTTGTTATTATCATCTATAGTTGTTAGTTGTTAATAGCAGAATAAAAACACCATTAAAATGTTGAGGAAATAAATAATTGTCAAACTCCAGTCCAAACCTGAAGTTGACTTTGTTTTTCTACCGTAATAAAAACAACAAAATGACAAGAACAATCCTCAGCAATTTTTTCTATAGAAAAAGATATCTTCCCCGGGACACCCCTGGGATGGAAGTGATTTTTTTTTTTTTTTAAAGAATTTTTATAAAATTTTTTTAAATCACTTCCATCCCAGGGGTGTCCTTTTTAAAAAAAAAAAGAAGAAAAAAGAGAAGTTACTGAGGATTGTTCTTGTCATTTTGTTGTTTTTATTACGGTAGAAAAACAAAGTCAACTCCAGGTTTGGACTGGAGTTTGACAATTATTTATTTCCTCTTTTGTTACATAAACTTCATACAAAAAATTGAAGATCTACATGCGTTAACCAAATAGAAAAAAAATAGAAACAATTTTTTTTTCGGCAGTAGTTTTTTGTGCTTTTAATCTAACGGATTAAAAGCACAAAAAATTACTACCAAAAAAAATTGTTTCTATTTTTTTTCTACTTGGTTAACGCATGTAGATCTTCAATTTTTGTATAAAGTTTATGCAACATCCTTACAATCTTCCTAGAAGTTGCTATTTTAAAAAGAAAAAATGTTTTTATGATTTTACGAGGTGGTTTCTATTTATAGTGTAAATGTATGGTAAACTGGACTGTTACTTTCACTGTTGTATGGAAGTGAGTCTTCAAAGTATTTGGTTACTTCCCTTTTGAGGCTTCTTTGATATTTCAATGAAATAAAAAAAACTTAATGAAAGCACAGAAAAATCGTCATTAAAATATCAAAGAAACCTTGTTAACACCCTTCACAAGGGAAGTAACCGAATACTTCGAAGCCTCACTTCCATACAATGGACTGAAAGTAACGGTCCAGTTTAACATACAGTTATATTGTAAATAGAATCTCCCTCGTAAAACGTTAAAAAACATTTTTTCTAAAAACTAACTTCTAGGAAGATTG
>VCCN01006403.1:965411-978665 GCA_006491835.1 Architeuthis dux | reverse complement strand
ATTCATCGATATACTTACTATAACATTTTCCTTAATAAAACCGTTGTACTGAATGTTGATGTTTTCCTTTATAATGACAAACCACCACGTCTCTAAAAATACGTGTTTAGTACTTGTCATATTTAAACTACAGGGGGCGTTGACATGTAGCTAGATGTCGGGGGGGCTGAAAAAGGTTGAGAAACACTGGTTTAATGGATTAAAAGCACAAAAAATTACTGGTGAAAAAAATTGTTTTTATTTTCTTTTTTTTTCGACTTGGTTAATGGATGTAGATCTTTACCCCAAAAAATCAGTGATCTTCTCAAAAGTGAAAATATTTTCTGCACGCTGCACAGAGGCTTTTGGGTCCCATGCAGGCCGTGAAAAAATAAGAAGGAACATTGGAGGATGGGGGGTGAGAAGGGATGATGAGGCAGAAGAGGAGACCGTAATTTGAACTGACTCGATTTTTGTGTTGCAACTAACTGTACCAGCTTGTACCTAAGTTGTATTGAAATTCTAGATCCCATATGCAGGGGCATGTATATAAATGCAGGTGCACATATGCAAGCTGAAAAATAAGTTTGACGTGTAGACAGTTTCCTGTTTTTATCTTGTCAGCATTACTGACAAGTTCATTGACACAGCCTTCAGGTATCTGACACCAAGGTCACGCTAAACAGTAGATACTTCCTCCGATCAGATAAATTTAGACACTTGAGAAAGGCTGAAGAATGATATAACCTGTAAGGATGAGAATATTAGTCTGAACAAATTGTGGAATGATGATAATGACTCATTTCAGAATTCTAGACAATGAGGAAGGCTGAAGAATGCATCTCCTGAAACTCTTGGAATAATGATAATGTCTCAAAATGCATTGGCTGAAATGTAATGATAAAACCACCCAAGATGAGAATATTAGTCTGAACAAATTGTGGAATGATAAAACCAGCAAAGATGAGAATATTAGTCCTTTTTATGCGTTCTCAACCTTTTTTTTTACCACAATCCACTTAAGACATTTTCTCAGGTTCCAGGACCCCCTATCAAACACAAATACAACACGAACAGATAGACAGAAATTCATTTATTATTATTTCAGTCAGTGGCTCCCTTCAAATGTGCCTCGGCCCCTATTGGAGCCACATTGCTCCCGTTGAGAATAACCGCAAACAAATTGTGGAATCTGCATATTTTCACTTAGTATATTTTTGAGAAAAAAAAACAATGATCAGATGATAAAGAACATTAAACCAGTTATCTATTTTGAATAGATCATTGTAAAAAAGACTTATGTTTGGTCAATCTCATGTATTATGCATAAGCCTAGACTTGGATAGCTGCCATGCTGTGATGGTTAACAAGCTTATCTATATTAACGCCATTTTTTCCCCTTTTGATCATTGCTTTTTGTGCTTCTCAAAATGGCATTTTGGTTTACTTTGTGTTCGGACAACAACACAACAATTTTAACGTGGAGAATGTGTACAGAGAAAGCCGTTCATTATAATCACGGATAAATGTTATCAAACGCCCATTGCTATCAAAACTAGTCAGTCCCAAACACTATTTAAAACAGGTCTGGTTAGTCAGTCAATAGAAACCATCATGTGACCAATGTCTCTTGGCAGCATGCCGTGTTGGGGGTGATCAATTACAAAATTGGGAAAAGGGGGTGATCAATGAATAAGTTACTTCTCTCGCCTTTTGTTGGGCCGCGGTCACTAAAAAAGACCGACTTTCAAAAAAACAAGCGTGAATGCTGCCAGACGCAAACTAAGGGATCAATTTAGCATAAACTTAGATTGCAAATTGAACACCCAACTAAAAAGAAGTTTTTCTAGACGGAGTAAATGTTTAAATTTTCAGCCCTCTAGCTCCATTGGTGCGGCCTGTATGTGTGATACATAGTCAGCCAGACCAACTTAAAAACTGAAGAAACCTATGTTGACAGTTTTGGTTGACAGTTTCTAACATGAAGCCGTTCATTATAATCACTGATAATGTTATCAAATGCTTATTGTTATCAAAATCAGTCGGTCCCAAACACTTTAAAAATTCATCAAAAAAGTCAATAAGTTTCAGATTTTTCAAAGAGTTTTTCAGACAATTGAACTCTATCTTGTTGTTTGTTGTTCACACAAACAACAAGGAGTTCAATTGCCCAAAAAACTCTTTGAATGTTAATGACCCTTCTCAAAATTATAGACAAATTTCATATTGTTTTTTATATATGAAGTTGTTTATAACAATGAATTTAATAACATAACAATGAATGTAAATTGTTTCAATTTATAACCCTTTGCTTAATGCTATCAACTGGTTATTGTTATCTAAATGATACTGTCCCAAAGTTATCACAACAAGTGGCTTCCTCTGCATAAGCAAATCCTAACAAATACATACGGCCACATGCTTTAGTTATGTAATAGAAATAATCTAGTTGCCTGCCTATAAGACACATTTTTTCAATAAAATCTGTCCAGATAATATGGTATTATATATAGAAGATGGAACATTAAAGTCTTAAGTGGTCCAAAAAATGTCCCTATAAAACCTTTTTTAAAAGCCATTTGAGTATATAAGAACATATGGAAAGAGCAATGCTAGGGATAACTCTAAGTGATAGAAAAAGATCAACATGGATCAGAGAAAGGACTACAACTAATGGAACAGCAAAAATGGAGATGGGCTGACCACCTAGCAAGAAGAGATGACGATAGATGGGGGGGAAAAGACTAACCGATTGGTGTCCATGGGACAGTAAAAGAAGTAGAAAAAGACCAGACACAAGATGGAGGGACGAGATTGAAAAGGTTGCCGGTAAGACTTGGCAGAGGTTAGCACAAAATAGGTTGGCATGGAAGGAGATGGGAAAGACCTTTGTCCAGCAGTGGACTTATAACGGCTGATGATGATGATGATGATGATGACATGCACACATAAATATACACATCTATGTTGGAATATAAATACAGGAATCCCTCATTATATTTATAAGCCAAACTTTGATTAATGGCATCAGTGTTTTGACATAAAAATAATTATTATTATTTCAATCGACAGGTCAGTCATCTAAACTTTGTTTTCCAAACTAATAATAACTATTATTTTTATGTCAAAACACCTATGACAAAAAAATAAAAACATCAATGCCATAAATCAAAATTTCAGACAATGAGGAAGGCTGAAGAATGCATTGGCTGAAATGTAATGATAAAACCAGCAAAGATGAGAATATTAGTCCTTTTTATCTGTTCTCAACCTTTTTTTTTTACCACAATCCTCTTAAGAGCTTTTCTCAGGTTCCAGGACCCCCTATCAAACACAGATACAACACGAACAGATAGACAGAAATTCGTTCATTATTATTTCAGTCAGTGGCTCCCTTCAAATGTGCCTCGGCCCCTATTGGAGCCACATTGCTCCCGTTGAGAATAACCGCAAACAAATTGTGGAATCTGCATATTTTCACCAAAAAAATAAAAACATCAATGCCATAATTCAAAAGTTTGACTTTCCTTTTTTCACTTTTAACAACCCTATTGCGGATTCTCCCCAACCACTTCTCTCTCTCTCTCTCTCTCTCTCTCTCTCTCTCTCTCTCTCTCTTGTTGACTTTGTTTTTCTACTGTAACAAAAACAAGCACGACAAGAACAATCCTCACCAAATTTATGGGCGTAAAAATTAACATTCCCCTACAGTGATTAGAAAACCAACTGATTGGTAGTCGTGTCTCTTATCGACTGAGCTAAACTGACAAGTCTTAGATATGTAAAATTTATGTTAGAAATACGCAAGGGCTTATTTCATTCTAATAAATAAATAAATAAATCTATTTCCCTACCGTGATTTGAAATCACAACCAAGTGAGTGATAGCCGGCTCTCTTACCGGGAGAACATTAATTTCAAGCCCTGGTGAATACGGTTACACAGTACACAAATTCACACAATGTCTCACTGCTGACTGAGTAACCCCAAGGTAGAGTCTCTGTTCTAGCATGGACAGTGAGGTCCCCTCTGATTAGTTGCCAAGTTACATCAAGGTTGCACAACTGGTTCTCGAGTTATTCTAAATGTTTAGTTCTTTATCCAGTCCGACCTCGTATGTTCATTATATCGGCGAATTTGTAATCAATAAGATACCTATTGATTTCTGGTAATCAAATGAAAACCTTTTTTGTTTCGTCCAATCGCTATTTCTTTTATATACTAACATGGTCTATAAACAACTTGTGTAATTACATCACCATTGTGTTTCCATACAAGAAAAAAAAACCCAGCTTTCGGTTAGTTCCCATTGATTTGATGCTTGCAGAATAGAATTTCCTTTGGCATTTGTTTTGTTCAGTTGCACTAATTTCAGATAATTATTGGATGGGGATTAATTAGACACCAGGGGTAGTGAATATTTGATTCTGCTCTCATTTTAGGGGTGGGTGGGCGAGAAATGAAGAATATGCAGTCAGTAAATGTTTACTCTTTGTTAGAGGGTAGCAGTGGCGCACAGTTGAAGTGTGTCTTTACTGGCTTTAGTTTATGGGAAACCTTGATAGTAAGAATAGATACTTTTGCCCCAGACGAAAAGAGAATAATAAATATACTACAGGAAAGAAATAAAAAAATAAACTGATCAATAAAAGAATTTGTAAACAAAGAAAATAAAGAGAAAGGGGATACAGGCAATGCTGAGAAGGTGAAGAGCCACAGGTTTTGAAGAAATACTATTAGATAGATGGACTGAAAATAAGTTTACCTGGCTGAAACATCTTGCCCAGCTACTTCTGCAAACCTGAAACATTTTGCCCGGTCACTTCTGTAGACCTGAAAGGTCTTGCCCAGCCACTTCTGCAGACCTGAAACGTCATTGCTCAGCCACTTCTGCAGAGCTGAAACATTTTGCCGGTCACTTTTGTAAACCTGAAACATTTTGCTGGTCACTTCTGCAAACCTGAAACATTTTGCCAGTCACTTCTGCAGAGCTGAAAAGTCTTGCCCAGTCACTTCTGCAGACCTGAAACGTCTTGCCCAGTCACTTCTGCAGACCCAAAACATTTTGCCCGTTTGCTTCTGCAGACATGAAACATCTTGCACAGTCACTTCTGCAGACCTGAAAGGTTGTTGCTCAGCCACTTCTGCAGACCTGAAAGGTCTTGCCCTGTCACTTCTGCAGACCTGAAAAGTTTTGCCCAGTCACTTTTGCAAACCTGAAATGTCTTGCCCAGTCACTTCTGCAGCCCTGTAACGTCTTGCCCAGACAATAATTATTGGAGGGGGATTAATCAATTCTGCTCATATCTTTTAGAGAAAAACATGAAAAATATTTATTGATCAGTAAATCTTTACTCTTTATCCGAGGGCAGCAATGGAGCACAGTGCTTTATTCAGTTTATGTGGAAATGTTGACAGCCAGAATCAACACTTTCCCTCCATCAATCACTCTGAAGACCATCATTTAGTCGACAGGATTAATTTGAGGAAAAAGATAAAACTGAAACAAAGAGTGAATGGATAAAAGACAATACCATATCAGTGTGTTAACCAGCATTCTCACTAGCCATTTAATGGCTAATTCCCAATCGAAACCTAATTCCAATTTCCCAATTAAGCTTAGCTCTGTTTTGATCATTTTTGGCATTTTTAGTGTATTTTTGACCATTTTTTGCCGTTTTATAAAATACAAAAATGCAGACCTCTGAAAACTTCCCAATCCTTTAAAAATTGTGGGGAAATCACATTCCTGGCTAACACATTGTCAGTGTTGCCAATTAAGTGCATTTTGCACTGGATTTAGTGCGTTTCATGTTTTAGTATTGCAAAAAGCGCTAGATTAGCCCGCTTTCGCCTGAAACATTTTGGCCATTTTCTGGCTATTTCTGACCATTTTTAACATCTTTTTGGTGGTTTCTGGCCATTTCTGCCAATTAAAAAAAATTTATCGCTTTTTGGCTGTCAAACTAGCGCGAAAATATTTTTTTAGTTGGCAACACTGCACACTGTATATATCTGCTCTAGAAACAAAAATAAACTAAAAACACACTATAGACTCTGGCTGTGGTTTATGGTTTTTAGTAAATTTTTAAAATAAAATGATAGCCTGCGCTAAATATCCAAAATGTCTGGAGCGCTAGAAGCTTTACTAGAGGGTAATCAAATAGCTAAATGATGTATTCGTAACCTAAAAGGTTTGTTTTATTCTCAACTTTATTGAACAACGGATTTACCGTTTGTTCCACTCTTCTGCCATCTTTCAGGCAACTTCATAATTCCATCCTCCCAGAAATTTTCATAAAAAAAACAGCTCTAGATTTTTTCGACAGTTTTCCAGGGAATTGGAATTTTTTTCATTAAGAGATTTTTTTCATTAACTCTTTCCTCCCTAGCAGTCATGTTTGATTACTTGCCCGACTCCCTTCGTCTAACAAAGTGGCCTGTATGCCCTGAAACTAATATAACAGCCTGTTGCTGCTGACCCAAAAAATACAATGGGCAGTAAATAAATTGCTATATCTCTTTTAATATTAAATGTATGACTGACGGCGTGCTCAGGCCATGAGTGAAATATTTTTTCACACCTAGAGTCGTTTTTAGGGAGGAATGAGTTAAGAGAATTCTGTAAAAACCGGAATTAACGGTTAATCTGAATGTGCGGTTAATCCGAATGTGCGATATCTGGTGAATAAAGCGGATGAGTGAAAACTTCCCAGTCAAGCTGTGACAAATTTTGCCTGCGCAACAAGGAAGAGACATGCAGTCTAGTGTTATTCTGATGCAATATTACACCATTTCTCTTAGCTAATTCCAGACGCTTTTTGTCGATTGCTGCTGAAATACTTTGTTGTGTAAGATAAATGCTTTTTTTCATCATTGGGTTATCGACTAATTGATGTACCTATGTCTATGGCTGGCGGATATATTTTCGTGCCAGAAACCCTAATATTTACCCCCTCTTTAAGTAGCCTAACATAATCAAGTTGAGTGTTGACACTGACTTCTTTTATTCATTTCTTTTTGCTCGTAGCCAAGGGGTAGGGACCTTTGACTTGAGTTATTGAGCGTAGTGTAGAGATTGGTCTCCCCCTTTGGAGGTTTAACAGGGTCCCCATTGGAGGCTCTCTACATTATCCCAGCTGCTTACAACACCTGGTATTCCCAGATTATCACCCTTCTAGATACTGACAAGACTTGATGTTGCTTAACATAGGTGATTGTACAAGAACTGGTGTGTCCAAGCGATTTGGCCGTAAAACTGACTTCTAAAATCTTAACATTAAGATGATGCATTGCATAAACTAAAAACTGACCATGTGTGAAAGTGGTGTTCACATTATATACAGAAAGGAAATATATTTATGCCTTTTACATACAAAAAGAAGGGGTTGCATTATTGCATTGGACACAGAATTGCATTGGACACAAATAAATAGGGTATTAGTTCTTAAATCTGAAATGGAACAAGCAGTAAGAACACAGCTGGTCAAAGCATTCGTTGGTCTGTAGATTTCCCTCTTCCTTCCTTCCATCGTATTCATTTGTTCATTTATTCTGTCGTTTCATTGGCTCGTTTCCAACCTGCTGTTGTCGTACGTATGCAGGCTAAATGGTGTGTTTATTGAATCCCCGATTTATCTTCTCACCTTCTCTTGTCACAGCTTCTGTTTTGTATTAGGTTGGTACATATGAAATGTCATTGTTCGAATAGTAAAATGAAGGACGATATAAACAACAAAAAACCTTTTATTACGAATATGATGTTCAAATTGCTTGAAAAGATGACAATCTGTAGGAGAAATGTCGAGTAAATATAGAGGATGCTGCAAGATTTGATATCCGAGTTGTCTAAGCTTAGAAACAGCCAACTGTCGGGTCAGGCATTGTCATGGAGCATTTCATTCAGTTCATGTGGCACCTAACCTTTCAAACAGTAAATATTTAATAAAAAATATGATTCATTTGAAGCAATGACCTTTTTTCCAACAAGCCTCGATGATAATATGCAGTCTCTATAAAATTATTTAGTTTAATGGTCACGATTTC
Organism: Architeuthis dux; assembly: GCA_006491835.1. Classification (NCBI taxonomy): domain Eukaryota; kingdom Metazoa; phylum Mollusca; class Cephalopoda; order Oegopsida; family Architeuthidae; genus Architeuthis; species Architeuthis dux. Next base: position 970,641 of record VCCN01006403.1, on the reverse strand, counting down.
AGTAAAAGCACAAATTATGGCTTCCCAATTATTGAACCTTTTATTACGAATATGATGTTCAAATTGCTTGAAAAGATGACAATCTGTAGGAGAAATGTCAGGTGAATATAGAGAATGCTGCAAGACTTGATATCTGAGTTGTTTAAGCTTAGAAACAGCCAGCTGAGAGGGGTTGGGTTCATTCAGTTCATGTGGGACCCAATCTTTCACTTTTAGCATTATTCTCTATGATGTAAAAAAAAACATTTTATGTGTAACAACTAATATTTATTGAAGCCCAGATTTATTTTCACACTATTCTCTTATAGCTTTTATTTTGTATTAAAAGAACCCAGTATTAGGCTTAAAAGAACCCAGTTTTAGGCTTAAAAGAACCAGGTATTAGGCTTAAAAGAACCCGGTATTAGGCTTAAAAGAACCCGGTATTAGGCTTAAAAGAACCAGGTATTAGGCTTAAAAGAACCAGGTATTAGGCTTAAAAGAACCATGTATTAGGCTTATATAATATAGTTGTACCCCATTAATCCGGAAACCTTTGGACATGACCATTATCATACCAGATAACAGCCAGTTATATGCTATTATATAATAAATGTATATCAATTTTTAACAGTTTTTCTAATAGTGTGGAAATAGAACAATATTTTTTAATATAAATTATAATAAATGAAAATTATTTGTGTTTATCTTCTCAGTTGGTTGTATTGGAAATAATTTATAAGATTCAGAAAGAATTAATTACATGTCTAATTTTATGCTAAAATAAAGTTGTCGCATTTAGAGTTCTTCGATTGGATTTCACACTGCAGAGGGTTTATCAACGGATAATTTCAGTTGAAACCGAATCAAAGAACTCTAGTGGCAGCTCCACAAACTAATGTGTAGTTTCCAAGGGGGTGGGGGAAAAACACTGACACAGTTCGGTGCAATAAGTCAAATGGCACGTCAAAGTTGCAGCACCGGAACAGCTCCTTGCTTATCACCAGTAAGCTATCACCACTGTCACAAAATCTGAAACAATACCAATGTACAACTCCAACATAGCTTGGGTAGGCAAGCCTAGAACTGACTGACGAGACGACATCGTCGTCGTCACATCCGGGCCACTGGCTCGTTTGTTCGACTTTTGATTCTTGGGTCTTCCACAAAACCAAGAGCACACCATGGATAATCCTTTTGCTCTGGGCAAGTCTGTTTCCACTTCTTGGCTGCAGATTAAAAATGTGCAGGACTATCGGAGTTGCTGGACTACATAGCATTGGATTTGAGAGAAGTACTACCTGTACTGATCTTAAAATAGTTTTATAGACTCATCTTTGCTTTTATCTTTTACTGAGTAATTTTCACTTTTATTAAGTGTGAGAGTTTTTAAATTTGCCTTTGATTTGCATACAAAGATCATGGAAACAGCAGGCTTTATAGGTCGGTTGAGTCATGATTCAAACCTGTCTACAATGACGACGACAACAATAATAATAATTTTAAAAAAAGAAAATCCCAAGAAATCCATCTTTGGCTGAGATATAAAAGATCGTGCTAATAGGCACTGCTCACATACTCAGAAAAACTCTCTCAATTTAATAGCCTCCTCCCCCCCCACCAAGCCGTATACCCAACGTATGTGTCCCTATGTGAAACTCTGTCTTTTTTCACATGAACTCTGTGTTTGTTAAGATTGTCCACCCCCCACCTTTTTTCTTTCTTTCACCGTTCTCCTTTATAGTGTTTCAATTATGTTTGCGTGTCTGTAGGTGGAAGGCAATCAAATGATATAAGGACAAGAAAAAAAGAAATGCTCAATAACTTCCTAAGAAAACCTTCATTTGCCTTAGGTCTCAGGTGAAAGACTTGGTATATGATTGTATGAAACCACAAATCAAGGAAATAATAATAATAGGAGGAGGAGGTCCTCATGCGACAAGGCATATTGGACAATATTCATTGTTTTAGTAGCAATTATGTACTGTTTTACAGGTCAGGGTGCTGGCTCAACGCCGAACCCTCACCCAATTCTCAACCAGGTTTAGGACTGGTTATGTCAGTGATGGCGGCTGCCCAGCTGTTAGTTTTTTTATTTATCTTTTTGTCAGAGTAAGCTTCTCTTGGATGGATTGCCTTGCTTTCCAACTTTTGTTCAGACAATCGAATCTCTCCTTCCTATCTTTGATATTATCAACATAACATTTCGGACGATCCATTCTTCAGCCCTTGTCAATGTCAGGTGTATAATTCAAGGAGAGAGGCAAACCTAAGGAGGGCTGAATAATGGATCAGCCGGAACGTTGTGTCGACAACATCAAGGATGGAAAAAATAGATTTGATTGCCCAAACAATAGTTGGAATGTTGATGATACTTCTCAAAGTTATAGACAATACTCTAATTCCTTATGGTTTTTTTGTAAACTTATAGACAATACTCTAATTCCTTATTTTTTTTGTTTTCAGCGGTTCCTGACCGACCACAGTCACAACGCCTGTCCAATCCACAAACTCCGGTGCCTGCCGGCATTCAAATGCCTGATATCATTAATCGCAACAGTCTGGGCTACGGGACCACCCCACGTACATCCCATAGCAGTATAGGAGAGGACACGTTCCCTCCTCCACCCGCATCACCCATCAATATGGCCACTAGCCAAACAAATGGTAAGTCACAAATGGCGCTTTAATTTTGCATATCTTTGACTAATTGAACATTTTTTTTTCCCCCTGGCTTTCAACAACAGAGCCTTTCTTTGTATTTGTTTGGTAAAGTCTTTGGATCCCTGAAAATATTCTGACAATTTCACAAGAAGTTTGGACAACCATGTTTAGAAGAATGACTCAGTAATAAATATCTTGGTAAAAAATCTACTTTCGTTAACCAAGTTAAAAAAAATAGAAACCATTTTTTTTTTTTTTTGTCAGTAATTTTTTGTGCTTTTAATTCATTAGAGCTTTCATAGTTGAAAAAATGTAGAAAAAATGTTTTTCAAGGTTTTACGTGGAGGGTTCTATTTACAATGTAACAGGGCTGTTACTTTTAGTCCGTTATATGTAAGTGCGGTTTTGAAGCATGTTGTTACTTCCCTTGCAAAGATTGTTAAGTAGGTTTCTTTGATATTTTAATGGGGATTTTTCTGTGCTTTCATTAAGGACACACGCACACCCTCTGGCTGCCCTGTGTGGCCCCCACCAAAAAACCTTAATGAAAGCACAGAAAAATCCTCATTAAAATAGAAAAAAAGCCTCACCAGGGAAGTAACCGAATACTTCGAAGCCTCACTTCCATACAATGGATGGAAAGTAACGATCCCGTTTACCATACAGTTACATTGTAAATAGAACCTCCTTCAAAAAACATTTTTTCTGAAAAATAAAAAGTCCCAGGAAGATTGTTAGGGTCTAATGGATTAAAAGCAAAAAAAAACTAAAGGCGAAAAAAAATTGTTTTTCTTTTAATTTTTTTCCTTAATTCTTGCTTAGATATGCTACCGTCAAAACTTATTCATGGTGTCCCATAAGTCATGGAAGGGTTTAAAAGTTTAAATTAAAACCAAATTGAGATTTTGTTGTTTACTCTCTGTACTATTGTGACGTTACCTCCAACCACTTCTCATTCGTGGAAAGCCAAGCCTCTGAGAGAGAGAGAGCTTTGTTCTGGAAGAGAGGTCGAGGCCATTGTAAACAGGAGAGTGAAGTCGGGTTGTGAGCGACACATCAGTGAACTGGAGTTATGGTTCAAATAACCAGAAGTTCTTTGTTAGTTTGTGCGACCAGGGAGAAACAAGGACACAAATATATACAACGATTAGGATTACACCGTTATAATATAGGCAACGAGTAAAACTGCATATCCAACAGATTTTTAAACTCTTTGTCCCAAAAAGTCATGCAAGAGTTTAAATTAAAACCAAATTTAAATTTTAGGAATTAAATTGGGGTTTTTAAACTCTTTCTCCAAAATGTCACAAAAAGGTTAAGAGTTAAATTTTAGATTTGAAACCCCTTTTGTGACTTCTGGGACAGGCTGTTCACGTTCTTCTTGTCTCCCCCATGATTATCTGTGACTTTTATAATTAAACAATTGGTTAAGTAATAGAAGGGAACCCAAATTGTAGCTCATTAATCTATAGAGAAACCAAAGTGCAGTGATTTGGAAAGCCATTGTGCATGGTTCAAGTCCTTCTGCAAGTAGTCCTGCAGTGGATAAAAATTAATTTGGAGTAGGTAAGAGAATAGACTGGCTTACACCAATGCGAAAACAACAGCAAGAGCAACAAAGATGAAGACAGTCAAGAGAAAACAGTGAATATTGAATATTTTGAGACTGACAAAATTTGTCTGCTAGATACAATTGAAGACACACACAGCCGCAAACACACCCACACACTATTTTATTCATGTCTATACTGTGTGTATATCTGACTTGCTGTGCCATATAGTTTATATGTATACATTCCTCCCAGTAGAATTTAATCTCATTTAAATGACTTTTAGAGAAGTTGGTGAATCATTCCAATGTTAACTACCATTACTCTAAAAATTCATAAATTATTCTGCTTTATTCACTTTAAAGCACTTGAATGGGTTACGATACCTGTATTTCCAGTTTTTGTTACATTCTTTGTGAAAATGAATTTGTTTCCGTTTCCAATTTATGTGTTTATAAATATTCTAAGGTTAATGAAACTAGCAGTTTTTGAATGAATATCATCCATACTCAACTACTGGAACCTGTATATTTTTAAGGGCCTTTTCTAGAACAACTATTCTGGTATGGGTGACCCCAGTGGAGATCTAAAAACCAGGGCAAAGGTCTGAGGAAAGAAATTAAGAAGAAAACAATATCAGAAATAATAGAAAATGTAAAGTCTAGAGTGATAAAAGTGCAGCATATATATCTGGCATAGCTGTGTGCCCCCCTTTTTGTCGATTGAGTTAGAGTGTTAGCTGTATATCTATGTTGGGGGCGGAGATGTCGAGATGATATGTCAGGCATTGTTTGCACCTGCCTTCGAAACAGAAAAACCCAGCATATGTATAGGGTTAGTATCACTGTATACATATTTGCGTGTAGCTTACCATATGTTTGAGTCTGTGTGTGTGCACGCACAAAGATGCACACATACATAAAAGGTGTTTCTTTAACTGCATGATTTGAAACAACTGATTCAGCATCATATATATAAATAGCATTAGAAAATATTACTCATTCCCATGAGGTTGTCTACAAATTTGTTTATATATA
>VCCN01006403.1:823883-841941 GCA_006491835.1 Architeuthis dux | reverse complement strand
TATATACACACATGCAAACACAGTTGTAACACATGCATTTATAATGAATTAAAAAGAATATTAACCTGATACTTTTGTATAAGCTTTCTGCTCCTTATGTGTTCAGGCTTTCACCTGGTGAGCAGGTGTCGGCCGTAGGTGTTGAAAGGAAAATTTGTCTAATTTTCTCCACCCCATCCACCCAACCTACCCAGAACCCGAGACTCTCAAGGTTCTCATTTACTAGAAACGATACCTGTTTTTTTATTTTTTCCACCCCCTTCTATTTTGCATGAAACCCTGCCAATTTACCCCATGATATTTCAGGTCGAGAATTCAGATCACCTAAATATATACGTTTCTAATTAATTAATCATTCACTGCTTAATTAGTCTTCCTGACTTGCATTGCGCTTGATTTTTCTCGGGGACGGGGGGTTAATATGTTTAGCATTGCCTCGCCCTGTAAACCGCAGTAAGACCCCCGCCTCGCTTAGAGATGCTGAAAAATCTTTATCATTTGATTTACCACTTTTCAAAACCATACGCATGGTGCCACCCCCCTCCTCGAAATGTATACATACATCATCAGACCATGAAAATAGCTTCATGAATAAGTGAGACCTTGCAGGTTTAAATTGGAAGGAAATTTCACTATTTGGCCACTTTTCACTGTGTCAACGTCAAGGTTTATCTCTTAGAGTTATCCCTAGCATTGCTCACCTGATAATTCACACAGTATTAGTAGGTATTACTAATATATATAAAAACCAACACAGAATAGCGCAAAGAGCCATGGAAAGAGAAATGCTAGGGATAACTCTAACTTAGAGTTATCCCTAGCATTTCTCTTGTGTTGGTTTTCATATGTATTAGTAATGTTGATCTTTTTCAATCTCTTAGAGTCTAAGAGATTGAAAAAGATCAACATGGATCAAAGGGAGGACTAGAGTGAAGGATATTATACAAATAATTAAGCAGCAAAAATGGAGATGGGCTGATCTTTTTCTATCTCTTAGGGTTATTCCTAGCATTTTCCATGGATCTCTGTGCTACTGGTTTTCAGCTCGTTTTGTTAATTTCCATGTTGCACATCCGTATGTCATGGCTGGTATTATGCAACCATTGTATACCTTATGCTTTAAGCACATTGGCAAGATGCTCTTCAGAATGTCTCTATTCATACCATAGAGTTATCCCTAGCATTGCTCACCTTTTTTTATAGATATATAATGAGTAAATGTTTGAATTTTCAGCCCTCTAGCTCTACTGATGTGACCTGTATACACAATACATACATCTGTACTGTAAGATCGCCCAGGGCAATAAAACGGAAAAACAGCCAGATTTGGGTGGAAAAAATGGACCAAATAATAGCCCAGGGCCATTATTCAAAGGCCATCAAAACTGCTAAATAAAAGTTTTGACTCGCATGTTTTTATTCACTTCACTATCAATCGGCAACTCGTTTTAATCGTATTTGGTAATTCTTTGGACAGTGTTTTCTTTTTAAGTTGCCACGAGAGCCGAACATAGATATATATACTAAATACAGTCTATATATTATATAGACTGTATTTAGTACCTGCAAACACAAAAAATAGTTTTTGTAATAAATAAATAATATAACTTGTTTGTTTTCAAACTCATTCAGCAATAGTGAAGAAGTATCAAGCGAATTAATTTCTTTGAAGCAACTTTGTGTTTATACAATGAATTGACAGATATTTTTGAGTTGATGTCTTAATTATTATATGCGTATTCAAGTTGTCCAGTTTTTTTATACTAAAGTGCACTAAAACATAGATGCTTTCAAATTTCCATCTACAAAAACTTGACCCCCAAATAAACGGCCACCTAAAATAACGGCCCACGGCCGATCTATCAGGTGGACGATCTTACGGTAGATCCCGGTACTAGTTGTATTGTGATAATAACATTACCTTGATTTTATTTTTTATTAGATGAAGCATTGTCAACAATTATTAATATTTTTTTTTACTCATATTTCTTTCATCTTAATTTTTGTTCCTTTTCAAAAATGAATAACTATTGCAGGTGGAAGAGAAACCCCTACTTTGTTTTATTCCAAAAAACGATAACAATTCTTTCTTTTAGGAAAGGCAAAAAAATACTTATGTTTTCTTTCTTTTTTTTGTTCCAGCCTATTCAAGCACGAGTCATCGTAAACAACCCATTGGGGAGTGACCATGGTGTGGAATGGCCGCATCCCTACGGTCACTACAATGGGGACATAAGAACATCGAGCGGACACTCTAATAATAGTCCTGTCCATAGCAACCGAAATTCTGCAGCATCCACAGACAGCGGACGAGGAATTAGCACTGTGCAGCTAGATGCTACAGGACCAAATAAGGTAGGTTTATTCTTGGTTATTTTCGATTTGAACCCATTGTACCCAATCGTGCTTAAACCCTTGAGATAAGATGCCCAACTCTTGAAGGGGTTTTCTGTTTTGATATTAACTGGATTACTTAGTAACAGGTTGTTACTTGTTACACATGGAATTTTGTTTTTTTGGGTTTCTTTTACACTATGAGTAAAAGCACAAATTATGGCTTCCCTATTATTGAACTTTTTATTATGGATATAAAGTTCAAAATTCTTGAAAAGCTGATAATCTGTAATGAGAAATGTCTGGTGAATTTGGAGGATGCTGCAAGATGTCATATCCCAATTCTCTAAGCTCAGACACAATCAACTGAGAAGTAGGGTTGTCACTGCCATGGTGCATTTCATTCAGTTCATGCAGGACTCATTTTTCCAGTTTTTAAATCTTTCCTACTGTGAGATGACATGATATGGTCACTGTTGAAGTCCTAAAGTCTCCAGAAAGTTCTCTAACCGTTTTTTTTTTTTTTATTGGCCACTGCTGTCAATAATTCTCAATCATTAAAAACTGGTTTGGACCTAACCCTATTGAACCAATGCTGAACAGTTCGCACTGTAGTAGAGTTCACTCCAAATGCTTTGACTTAATCAGCAGCTTGAGCATCATTACGTCCTAATTTGAAATCGTACTTGAAAATTAGTCAAACTTCTTTGGTGGACACCACTGTTGTTAAGGGCTCAAAGATCTTCACTAATAACGAATTATCTCTATTTACATTGGATCTGCAAAAAATGCGATTACATTCGTAAATCTTTCATCCTCGATGATGTAAAAAACAACATTCCCGATGTAACAACTTGATACTTGATGGGATAAAAGATTGAAATTTAATATAGATAAATAGCCGTAGCCTTTTTGTTCCCTTCCTTTTTTCTGCCATCAGGATGGGCGTAGCATTACTCCGCCACCCACACACTGATCGCTTTTTCTCAGATTCCTCGTGTCAATCTATATGGATGATCCAATGCCCGGTTACAAGAGATATCCATGGGACGGCCTGCACAATCCGTTCTCTAATTGGGTTTGTGTTTCCTAATGAATAAAGATACCTAATTACCACTGTCTCTTGTCACTATCAATTGCACCGTCCGGGATGGCGTACGGATCATATTGTGGATCATATGATTTGAATCTATGCAGTTGCCAGCATATTACCAGAGGTGCCAAATGGAGGTCAGTGTTTTAGTTGCACATAAATTTCCATCTTGAAGACTATGACCAATCTGTCCGGCCTTCAGTTCTTTCTGATTGTCTGAGAGTTGTAATCAATTCCTGTACCGATTCCGTATTGTCTGCTGCGTGTGTTCAGATGTAACCAGCTTGGAAGGTGGAGGGAAATATATACTAGCAATCCAAGGGAAATTAGGAATCACCGCCACCCATATATGCTGTGTTGGGGGTGATCACTAAAAGAATTGTCTGGCGTTCTGAGATGAAGAGATTTGATTAAAATAAGCTATTCTCATGGATGTTTTAGAGATTGCAACTGAAGATATTGTTTCTTTATTCTGTAGTCAGGCTATGAGATTGTTGCATAATTGCCAATGGTGGCAGTGGTCGGTTTTTTGAGCCCAAATTAAAGCCAGGATTTTAAATGCTGATTTTCCAGGCAGATTGATCATCAATTGAAAAATTGGCGCAACACAATTTTCCTCCTTACCATGCAAGTCTACGCCAGACTCAACTCAGCTTAATAAATATCCCAACACATACACTTCAATATTTGTGCATAGATATCAATACTTTGCAATGTGTGTATGCGTATGTATGTATATATATATATATATACACACACACACACACACACACCACATTTTCCTGTGTATAAGATGCACACTCGAAAGAAAAATGGGGGGCTATGCAAATATAGTGTTGAAAAGTAGAAGAAATCCTGATTGATTCCTTGCTGGGTGGGTGGGGGTGTGATTGGGGGCAGGGGCAAAACAAAGAGTGCACTTACTTAACCCTGAATCGAAGAAAAGCAAACTGGGCCCATCCCCAGAAGAAGGAGATTTGAAATCGAACAGAAGCTTCTGATTGGTTGGGATCAAACATGAGAAAGGAGTGGTCACGTTAGATTGGGGCAGGGGTGGGGCATCCTCCCCCACCCCAAAGAGAATTACAGCCTGATTGAATAAACACGTTGTTCAGCTGATCTTTGCAATCTGTCTTTTTCTCAGTGTTGCCAAGTATGGTTTGTTATTTATAGCTAAAACTGCCTTTAAAAATGGCTAAATGTTTCCATTTCCAGTTAACTTTATAGCTAAAAATATTTTAAATACTTATTTAAAGCCCCCTTATCAAATAAAAAAATATATATAGATACTAAGATTCCAGAACAAATTATTAATAAAAATTGTCGATTCACTTTTATTAAACTTTTTTAAATGACCAGATTTTTCGGCTATCATGGATTTTAAAAAATTCTTTTTTTTTTATCAAGTTTTGAAGGAAAAAAAATCGACCAGATCTAGCCAGAAAATGGCTAAATTGGCAACCCTGCCTTTTCTGCTGACTGTTCAGAGCCAAATTATTTCTGGCTTTATTCCAGCCATTCTTTGTGGCGGCGTCATTATCTTCAGAGGAAAATGCAACGTTGCAAGCTTCAGTGGAAACGGTGCCTGCATGTGCGCATTACTTTGGATTAATATGTTATATTAATGCCATAATGCGGAGGCTTCCTAGTAATAAATGTTTTGCGTGTTTTAATAAGAGATCTTTCGTCCGAACACAGAGATGATGTTTCATGTGTTTTCTCCTTGACCACGCTACCTTGAGGCGAGTGGCTGATACTTTTCTGCTCAATAAGAGATCTTTCGTCTGAATACAGAATTGATGTTTCATACAGCGTCTGCTTGATCATGCTTACCTTGGAGGGGAGGGGCTGGTACTTACCCTAAGAATTCGGAAAGCAGGTAACTAGGTCACTAACAGTGTTGCCAATTTAGCGCTTTCGCACTAGATTTAGCGCGTTTCTTGTTTTGACAGTGCAAAAAGCGCGTTTTCGCCTAAAACATTTTTGGCATTTTCTGGCTATTTTTGACCATTTTAAAGGTTTAAAGGGTGGGGTCGGCGTTGCACTTCACCTTAAAACTCTGTTGGGCAGATATTAGGGCTATTCGTGTTCATGTCCCGCTGACTTGGGACCTGAAAAGACGTGGAAAACCTTTCTCAATCTGTTTGCAGAGCCAAGTCATTCATAACAATGATTACCAAATTTCTTTTTGCTGACCAATTCACTGGTGTAGTGGCCTTGAAACTAAGCTAGTACAGAGGAAGCCATTTATTATATTCACGGATAATGTTATCAAACGGTTATTGTTATCAAAATCAGTCGGTCCCAAACACTTTATTTTTAAATTATTAGAAAATTATCCATAAATTATCAATAGATTTCATCATAATTTTTCATAATATAAAGTTGTTTATAACAATGAATTTATAACATTGAATATAAAATGGGGTTCAATTTACAATGTAAGTTTATGTTAAATTGATCCACTAGATTTTTTTAAAAAAATTCAGACTTTTTTTAGTGATCACTAAACGGCAAGAGAAGTATTTTATTCATTAATCACCCCCAACTCAGCATGCTACCAAAAGACAGTTTCTGTTGAGTGACTAACCAAACCTGTTTTTATATCCTTTGCTTAAAGTTATCATCCAGTTGTTGTGAAGTTCAAGCCCCTGTCCCAAAGTGATCACAATAAGTGGCTTCCTCTGTATATAACAACATAAGGCACTTACTCTAGCACTATGTTTAGGAAGCCGGTCTTGCAGACCAATTTGCTAGTGTAGTGAGTTCAATGCGTGCCCACTACCATGGCCTTGTGCTTAGCTTAGTATGTTTAATTTACAAGGTAAAAAGAAGCATATATAGGTGGCAGTGATTCATAATTTCCCTTGGCATGCTAGTTTTAGTTGCTTTTCATTGTAACCATTCAGACCTTCATTCTACGGCCAAAAGTAAAGAGCGCAGATCAGAAATAAAGGCTAACCTCTGGGTGCGAGGGAGTAGAGTTCAAGTTTCACTAAGAGTTTATTCTTGATTTCCGATCTTTCATATTTTGTCATAATCTCTGGCTAAAATGTCCTGCTACCCATTTTTCACATACTCTGCGACGAGTGTAACTGAAGACCTCTTGAATTTCCTGTATTCAAGTTTCATAACACAAGGCAAAGGAAGGTAACACCCAAACATAATTAACCCAGATAGTTAACCTTTCCTGTTTCCGAACCCTCACCCATTCATGCCTCATATGGGAACTGGGCCATTAAATATGTTATTGTCAAGTTTGTCGGGGGAGGTTATATTGATAAGTACTGGTTATACTAGAAACAGAAAATGTACTAATGATGCTTTGTCAGATTCAACTTAGTTGACACTAATGTCTCTTTTGTCAAGAATTGGACTATTGTGTAGTGTCTTCACTTGGGGTGTCACCCGAATGTAGGTATCTTGCAAGATCCTTGTTATATGAACCAATCTTGAAATTCCAAATAAGATGTATTAGAAACTGTCAACCAAAACTGTCAACAAGGGTTTCTTCAGTTTTTAAGTTGGTCTGGCTGGCTTGTTGATTGGCTATCTATCTATTAGAAACTGTCAACATAGGTTTCTTCAGTTTTCAAGTTGGTCTGGCTGGCTTGTTGGTTGGCTATCTATCTATTAGAAACCGTCAACCAAAACTGTCAACATAGGTTTCTTCAGTTTTTAAGTTGGTCTGGCTGGCTATGTATTGTTAGAGGGCTGAAAATTTCAACATTTACTCATTGTTTAGAAAAAACGTTTTTTTGGTGGGGGCGTTCAATTTGCACTGTAAGTTTATGCTTAAATTGATCACTTAGTTTGTGTCCGGCAGCATTCAGTTTGGTTTTTGAAAATTCAGACTTTTTTAGTGATCACTGCCCAACAAAAGGTGAGAGAATCATTAATGAGCAGTGTGGATCAGAAATAAAGAACAAGAAAAGGAACAGGTTTTGTTCAAAACCAGCCACGTTATTTATACAATTTTTGATAACATTTAACAACATTCTGAATTAAAACTATTTGTTTCCAATTGATTAAAAAAAACGAATAATCTAAAGCTGTTAAGAGATTTTTAAAAAAGACTCTCTGAAAATGGACACTGACTGGTTTTCTCGAGTCTTGCTACGTTTTCTTTGTATCCATGAAATGTGTATCTATTTGTGTTCCTCATAAGGTCAGAACTCTACGCTTACAATATGAGATGTTAAAAAAATGTTTTAGCTTCTTAAATTACAAACGCTTTTTCTCACGTCTTTTTTTATTTATTTCGAGAATTGATTTTTAAAAAAAGGATTATATGACGTAGTATTAGGTACTCCAATGAGTTTTTACTGAAAGATCTTGTACATCTGGTGCCTGTGTCCCCTTATAAGTCTTGTTATTCTGAACATTTTGATACCTCATTTGTCTCTCTACTCCTATTAGTTCACTAATTATGATTATTTATTCATTTGTGGACTCGCGGCAAACTGAACACTTACAAAATATGGCCTTTTCAACACCCTATAAAACTGAAAAGCCATCATTTTTTTAATATGTAGACATTGTATACTTGCTTAAATTTTATACGAAACTGAAGAACATTTATTTTTCTACTAGGTGATATTGGTTCCAAAGACATACATCGAAAGAGGTGGTGTCAGCAATCATTTAGTCTATAGACACCTTTTATTTCGACCACAGTAAAAAAAACACCACAGCGTAGTTTTGGCACTGTAAACACATTAAATTGAAAATTTGCTGTAAAATTCCTTTTAAGTCAAACGGTGACAAATAAGACACCAACAGATTCAGAACTGGACATTCTTTATTATGGCATGCATAACAGTTTTGTATTAGTCAACATTATGGAGAATGAACACTTAAGAAACAGGGAAAAATTAGCGTTACTGCAACATTTTTGCCCCCAAAACTGACTGTTTGGACTACCTAGTAGTATGACATAAAAAGGGGAAAAAAAATATTCCTCTCTGTTTGCCACTTTCTCTATCCTTCCTTTCTCTTGAACACTATGAACCTATTCAAATTTGGTCTGAAAGAGAATGGTTTTAGCATTCATAGAACTGTCAACTTTCGTCGCATTTAATAAACCTATTTCCTTCTTTTATGGTGTACAAAACTGCTCTAACTCGTCTGGTTCCAACCGTTTCTTTCATCTTGAATTGAAGAACTTTCATTGCTTTTTCTTTGAAACTTTGGCCTTTGATGTCTCTAAGTTGACGCCATTACCTGAAGAATCTTTCCAAGAGATCAAAGTAGAGGAAGGACCAATTTTTACTTTCTGTCTGAAGAAAAGTGGCGCTTCCAGACAAGACCGTTTCTCTCTCAGTTCTTTGTCAAGTTGGTCATATTAAAAACCGTCAACCAAAACTGTCAACATAGGTTTCTTTCAGTTTTCAAGTTGTGCTGGCTGTGTAAATATGTATCAAGCATACAGGCCACACTAATGGAGCTAGAGGGCTGAAAATTTAAGCAGTGTGAGCAACTGCTAAACGAGCGGCCTAAATCATAAATATGAATAAAGAAACAAAACACACACATATATATATATATATCCTTATGTCTAGAAAAAACATTTTTGTTTTGTTTCTTAAATTCCCTTCCTAAATAGGTTTTTAGTGGGGGGTTCAATTTGCAATGTAAGTATATGCTAAATTGATCCCTTTTTTGTGTTTAGCTGCATTCAAGCTTGTTTTTTGAAAATTTGGACTTTTTTAGTGAACTCTACCCAACAAAAGGCAGGAGAAATAACTTATTCATTCATCACCGCTTCTTCCAATTTTTTAATTGCTCACCCCCAACATAGCATGCTACCCAAAGATGTGGGTCACATGACAGTTTCTATTGAATGACTAAGTAGACGTGTTCCTATAACCACTCTCATCTTTGCTGGCTGTGTTTTCTGGGATGCAAATTTTTCAAATTCAGACGCTGTTACAGGTACACAATCTCTTATCTGAAACACTTGATACCAGACACTTTTCAGAATTCGTAATCGTTGTACGGGGTACCATATATAGAGTAGACAATTAAACCGATTGTTGGAGAATGGTACTGTCTCTGCAAGAAACCCCTGTAAATATTCACACTGAGTTGGGTAAATTAGGTTTATAAATAATACAGGTCTGGTCAGTCACTCAATAAAAACCGTCATGTGAGCACGTCTTTTGGCAGCATGCCGTGTTGGGGGTGATCAAATAAATAAAAAATTGGAAAAAGCGGTAATCAATGAATAAGTTACTTTTCTTGCATTTTGTTTGGCAATGGATCACTAAAAAAAGTCTGTATTTTCAAAAAGACAAGCATAAATGTTGCCAAATACAAACTAAGTGATTAATTTAGCATAAACTTACATTGCAAAACGACCTACTAAAAACCTATTATGGGAGAAAGCCACTTTTAGCTAATTATTTTCATTATTGTGATAATAAACTAGCTACTTTTAGCCACTATTAGATATTTATTTTCATTATTGTGATACTAATCTACCAACTTTTAGCCACTATTAGCTATTTTTAGCCAACAATTTTTTTTCTGTGCGTATTTGACTATCAGTTTGACTATTAGCGTCAGTCTCTTCTTAATAAAATCCCCCTCCTTGGTAGGCTGTGATTTTGGTTTTTTTATTGATATATTTATAATTCTATTTAAACTTTTCTCATGAGAAAACTAGAATTGTTAATTATTAATTTGTCTATTTAATTATATTAACTAATTGTACCATTGTGACATCAGTAGATGGGCGTGACACTATGAATTCAGATTTCCTGACTGTTCACCTCCCTTGGGCTTTTCAATTGCATAAAGGACATTGACCAATACCACTTGCTCTGAATGAATAGAAGTCTTGCAAACTAGTGTTAGGAACTCGTGCTCAAATAGTGTTTCATTGCTTATTGATATATTAGTCTGCACACAAGGCAGTGCAGTGTCGAGTTTGAAGTTTTTTGGATCAGCAGTTCTCGAGATATCTAATAAAAAAATAAATAAGAAATTACAGATACGGTATGTCTCTTTTAACCAAAATTATAGTTCTAAATTTAGATATAAAATATCTAAATTGGCAATAGATGTAGATATAAAATATCTAAATTGACAATAATCTAAATTTAGATATAAAATATCTAAATTGGCAACAGATCTAAATGTAGATATAAAATATCTAAATTGGCAATAGATCTAAATTTAGATATAAAATATCTAAATTGGCAACACTGAAGAGCAGTAACCAAAATACAGTTATTCCTTGCCATTCTCGGGTGTTAGTGGTGCCATGAACCTTTTGATAAACAAACACTTCACCATTCCCAAATTCTAAATGTATAATTAAATGAATACAGTAAAAAATATACGGTTAATTAACGAAAACCATAAATTTCACGAAACTAGAGTACAGTGATTGTTCACCGGTTCGCGAGTGTAAACAAGTTTTCAAACCCAGTTATTTCGGGGTTTATATTGTCGACAGAAATAATTTTTAGTTGATAATCTTCTACAATCATTCTTCTTATTAATAACACAAAGATTATTACGATAAAATTAATAGATTTCAAGTTCTAATTCTAATCGACACATCTCACTTTTTGTCAAAAGTCTGTGGTGGTTGCTATATTATAAATATATATGCATTTATGATTTCCTAAACTTTTTACGTTATGTTTATACTTACAGCTTATTTTCTATAATGTGGTTTTTCACGGTACGCTGCAAAACTCCCCAAAATATTCCCATTAAATTATTCATGACTGAACAAATTATTGAAACCGCAAATAGAAAACCTGCGAATGGCAAGGGATAACTGTACTTCGAAGCCATAGTTTTGTAGGATAGATGGAAAATTATTTTATATGACTCTTATGTCAGGCTGCTGAACACACCATAAAGTCCGGCCCCTTCCAAACATGCATCTTTGGAATAGGCACAGCCCTAGGCTGCGTAATTTAAGTCATTCACCCATGTTCCCATCAGACTAGCGACACCAGTTCAGCATAGTATTTTCTTTATCAACACGCAGACTTTGTTTAACTTGGTAACTAACACTGCTGACGTTTCAGTGACATCATCAGTGTCAAGGAAAAGTTTAGGGTGCTTGATGGGAACATTATCCATATTTCATTTACCCTTGTAGTTTCATTCACTCCCGAAATAATTTCATTCAGCCTTAGGCATTAAATGGGGCATATGCATCCCACCCCGCATCAGGCACCTTTGGAATGGGCCTCTGCCCTTGGAGCAAAGTCTATCTTAAATTTGATGACCTGATCTGTAAAATGTACTCCATTATTAGGTAGCTTGAATTAGCCACTCGTGCTTCTTTTTTCTTTCCTGATACACTAAATTTGATTTTACTGTTATTTCTTGATGATGAAGATCATGTTCGTCCTTCACAGTCGAGGATGACCATGGCCTCAACTCCTAAGTGGTGCAGTTGCACTGCAGGATCTGAGGTCCCTACTTGCACTTGACTTGGATTAAAGTAAGGGAGAGTTGTGCACGTCATCAGCCTCACCCTCTCGTGTCAGTCAGGATGCAGTGGATGACTAGGTCGCTCACCGTGTCGCACCGTGCTCTTTGCGCTCCGCAACACGTTGCTGATTGCCGCCTTTCTGTCGATTGAATCAAGTGTTGGTTTCCTCTGTGCCATCCACAGAGTCCAGTGAGGGGTTGGACTCTCCCGGTTTTGAATTCAGAGTTGTCCTTCTCCTTGAGCAGAGGTGGCGAACCTATGGCACGCAGGCCCAAGGTGGCAAAGCGAAAACATTTTATTGGTACGCTGGAGATATAAGTTTTTGTGAAGATTATCGCCAATGTGGTATTTACCCATAGCTGGGGGGGAATGAATCCATGCCTTTCCCAAGGTCATAGTGCAAAGTGAATGAAAACTTGTCGCAGACCGAGTGTGAACTCGGTTTGCCGATTCCATTTTCTGTGCTGCTAACAAGTTAGGCCACCCACACCTCCTGTTATTTATTAATAGGCTCTTAACAGTTATCTTTCTCTTTTTTTTTAAGTGTAAAGTATACAATGGCTGCATAATACCAGCCATGATTTATGGATGCAAAACATGGAAAGAGCAATTCTAGGGATAACTCTAAGAGATAGAAAAAGATCAACATGGATCAGAGAGAGGACTAGAGTGAAAGATATTGTACAACTAATTAAGCAGCAAAAATGGAGATGGGCTGGCCACCTAGCAAAGAGAGATGACAATAGATGGGGGTAAAGACTAACCGATTGGTGCCCATGGGACAGTAAACGAAGTAGGAAAAGACCAGATACAAGATGGAGGGATGAGATAGAAAAATTTGCCGGTAAGACTTGGCAGAGGTTAGCACAAGATAGGTTGTCATGGAAGGAGATGAGAAAGGCCTTTGTCTGCAGTGGACTTACAACGGCTGATGATGATGAACAGTTATCTCCGCTTTTCATAGTTTGCATTTGAGAAGACATATATGCCTTAAATTAGCCATGATAAATTATTTCCAAGATTGACATGTTTCTTTTTTATTTCCCTTCTTTGCAGAACAACCACAATTTTGTAAACATCCAAATAAAAGCACAACATCGTTTGTCTGGACAAAGCTACGAGTCGGGAGTGTCATCGCGCCAGAGTTACCACAGCACGTCCAGTTCCAGCTTAGGCAGCCTTGACCAGCTTGAAGAGAGTGGTTATTCAAGTCAAACCAACGTGGCGGACTTATTCAAAGCTGGACTCCCAGTAAGTAGCCTTCTTCTTGTGTTAAGTATTTTCATTGTTCATTTTCTTTGTACTTGTTTTCTTCGTACGTACTAGGATAAAATGTGGCACAAGATACAAGTTTTACCTTGGGATTGTTGTGAAAATTGGCAGTATTGCAAGAAAGATTTAGCATTTTCGACCATATTTGTTTACGTGCAGCCTCATGCACTTTAGGACTTTAAAAGATAAAGAATTGGATCCAGCCCTACCTTGCTAGTAAGCCTTGTAACTTGAAAGATCTGGAAGCAGGTCTCTCCCTGTTCATTATCTTAATTCAGCTGTGTTTGGTCCAGTGAGGATCGCACTACTGCTGGTACCCCTAGAAAAATGTTAAACTTCACAACCCCTCATCTTCTGTGTATAACAATTAGGTTGATGCAAAGGTTTCTAACATTCTTTGGACAAAATCTTTTATTCATATAAATTCATATCATCATTATTCAGTCATCAAAGTATTTTCCTTGGATTTGTATGACCTCGCATCACCTTGCCTGCAGACAGGAACATATGGCAGCATAAGGTCTACTAAGCAATCTCCCTTGATAAAGCAAACTGCTGAGCAAAAACAGGAGAAAAATGTAGCACCGCAAGGCGGGAGCTCCCTCCGACTGCCAGACTTCCTCTGCAATCATTGTGGAAAGATTATTCTGAGTCTCCACATGGTATCATTATATCGGATAACCTTTATCCTGTTGTACACCACGCAAGTTATAGCATATATATTTTTGAAAAATGAAAATAAAATCTGTTTTGTATAAAAGCTGGGTCTTTGAGTCATTGGAAACAGATTTTTGGTGAAGTCATATTTACAGAAACAAAACCTTTGAACAAAATGTCTGAAAAATTTATAGCAATCTATGGAGAAAAAAATGTCTTTTATGAGTAAGCAACTACTGCGTTGCACAGATTGATTTAAAAAAAAAAAGTTGGGCAATAAAATGAATGGATTGGTTATCCAACATTGTAAACTGTTTCTGAATCGATTAGGATCTTGAAGGAACCCGTTAAAAAAATAAAAATAAAAACGAGGTTAGTGGTACAGGGTATTTTCTATTCAATTAATTTGCATTGTGGCAGTTGGCATGCTTTTTTCAAAAATAGAGGAGCCTGGTTCTACCCACCAATTTCAATTGTTCTTTTTTTTTTCTTTCTTTCCTTTGTGACTCTGATCTGACATACACAATGCCATGAAGGCAGATTCACAACATTCGTTGTTTAGACTCCCCCTAGACTAGATGTATTGTTTCAGTAATTTTTTTAATTTGGTTTCCAAAACACCAAATTCTTACATAATTGCTGCCTAAAATCGATTGAACGAAGGGTTTTATTTGATTTTTTAGTTTGTAATTCTATGGTAATGTATTTAATGGACTAGTGTATCTGATTGTTCCTTTGTTGAGCAAACAAAAAAAGACTTGTTTAAGGTTTCTGCTCGGTTGTATAAAAAAGAATTATACGTAATCTTAAAGAATTGGATCCTGCCCTACCTTTCTAGTAAGTCTTGTAACTTGAAAGATCTGGAAGCAGGTCTCTCTCTGTTCTTTATCTTAATTATTGGATATTTTTTTTAAGTGAATAGAATAAAAGATGATTTTAAAACAAGATGGAAAAAATGCTATGGGAGCCTGCGGCAGGCTCCCATAGCATTTTTTCCATCTATATTCCGAGAGTGAGGCTGAACTGTGATTAAACCACAGGACGGGAACATTCTGTAGTTGGTAGATGCCCGAGCTGGCTACCGTAAGAAAAACAAAACAACAAGAACAATCCACACTAAGTTTTTTTTAAAAAGAAAAGAAAAAAGATATTTTCCCACAGGATGGAAGTGATTTTTTTAAAAAAAGAAATAATAAAAATTATTTAATTCTTTTTTAAATCATTTATCGAGCAACGTTAATTTCGAGCCCTGTCAGGGACCCTCAGAAGGGCAATGGATAAAACGAATCACTGCAGCTGAGATGGGGTTAATCGGAAGAATGCTACGCATATCATGAATGGCTTGGCTTCACAAACAAAGATTTTTGTGAAGGCTATTCCACAGCAGTAGGACCATAGACGGCAGGGGCCTGTGCAGTGAAATTTTAAGGTGAAGCGTGACTTTCCCAGTTTACATCCTATGGACCACCGGAGTGACACGAATAGGAGCAGAAGTCTTAGATTTGACAGGAGTTTCCTTCTCTTGACAGATGCCAGAGCTAGCTATGAGGGTCTGCCGCCCCTTCGCGGGAATATTCTGATAGTACGGCTGAACTGTGATTAAAACACAGGACGTGAACATTCCGTGGTTGGTAGATGCCTGAGCTGACTAGAGGGTTCTACCGTCCCTTTGAAGGAGAATCAAGACAGTACGGCTGTCTGCCACTTTAAGCACAGAACCCCAAGATAGTGCGGCTGTCTGCCAAGGACATGATAATCAATGTCTTACAGGGAGCCAAAACAAAATCTACATTAATTAATCAACTTGTTATCTTAATTACAGGATCGCTTCGCAGCCTTTTGGCTAAGATCAAAGTGTAGTATCTGTTCTTCGAAACCGCCATGTCTTCGAAGTTCAGAGAACCACAGCCCTTCGGGGGTTCCTTGTGGCATGCTCGGGTATCGTCCTGGGAGAAGTTGCACAGGATATCTTGGCCAGCTGGTAGGGAGGTGATCACCATTAGCATGCTCAGGATTCGTTCTGAGAAGCTTTTGGGATCCCCTCCCCCTTTATCCCAGTCCTTGTGGCATTTGTCTCAGTGACAGGGATTTGGGATTCTCCCCACTCTAGTCATGGGGACATGGGATCCCACCTCCCTGCTACTAAATTCGGCACTAGATGACCCACCAAGGGTCGATGTGCCGTTAAACAAAACAATCAATCAATCCTAATTACTGTATTTACCATTCCACGAGGACATTTTTTTAAGTGAATAGAATGAAAGATGATTTTAAAACAAGGAGGGAAACAAAGTCCTTCTCCTAACTTGTACTTGTCCTATCTGCCATAGCTGTTGGATATAAACATGTGATGTAAGAAAATAAAAATCAGAATCTGTTTTTGTTTGAGCAGGTGGAAAGTAAAGCTGGTAGAAGAAAGCCCCCCCCCCCCAATCACCACTTTACCACCCACTCATTCTATATTGACGTTCAATTAGTTGCTTGATCAATTGATTTAGATAAAAGGTGAAGTATTGATCTTTGCTCTTAGCCAGGAAATGACGAGTGGGGGTCGGGGGGTTTGCGAGTCACCCCGGGGGAAAAAACAGGTTACAAATTGCTCTTAATGCTTTGATGAACATTTTACAAAAGGTTTTCTTTCTTTTGTGTGTGTGTGTCTTTCTTTTCCTGTTTTACAAAGGAAACTAGGCAACACCTGCTGATATTTATAAACCACACTCTCATCATTAGACTGCGGACTCCTCGATCTACCTACATATATTCGCACACGCACACACACACACTCACATAGAGAGAGCGAGATAGATATTGTCTGATGAATATAGGTCTAAAAACAGTGGTTCGTTTTTTACTCTGTTCCTCCTTGACAGCTGAAAATATTTGATTTACACCTTTACAAAAAATAATTTAATTATTTATCATGTGGCAAAATCTTTGTAAAAAGACACTGATATATTGTGGAATAATGCTGAGATGTCTCCTCGTTGGGTTGCTCATTTGCGGGAGATGTACCTGTGAGGGGAAACAAAACATTTGTCCATACCGGAGAAAGTGCTCTCCCACGTGGCTTGATAGAAAGACGACAAAATTCATTATTTTCAAAAAAAATATCTGAGCCTCATCAAAAAAATATCTAATCTGATATCCGATATCTAAAAACAATTTCTTATATCTAAACACAACAAAAAATATCTAAATTTAGATATATAATATCTAAACTGTATTCAGTTTTGATATTTTGGATAATATATATACAAATATCTAAATTTTGCCCCCCAAAAATCTAAAAATATCAGAGCCCCACCAAAAAATATCTAATCTGGTATCCGATATCTAAAAACAATTTCTTATATTCCCAACAAAAAATATCTAGATTTAGATATAAAATATCTAAACTGTATCCAATATTAAAAACAAAGGGATTTGGTAAAGTTTTGATATTTTGGATAATATATCTACAAATATGTAAATTTTGCCCCATCAAAAAATATCTAATCTGATATCCGATATCTAAAAACAAATTCTTATATCTAAATGCAACAAAAAATATCTAAATTTAGATATAAAATATCTAAGTTGGCAAAGCTGGATTAGATATTCAATCCTGGCTATTATCTGTCAGATCATTTTATTTTCTCCCAGCATTTAATTAATTAAAACTGTTTAATTAATTAATTCAATCTAATGAATCAAATAATTATTTATAATTAGTATCAAATGACTTCTATTCTTCCAGTATCGTCTATCTTCAGGTGTTCTCCAAGTTGATTATCTGTTTCTTTTGACATAAACCAACCGCCTCTGTTTGTCAAGGCTGACAATGGAGCCATTTTTTTGCAATCACGGCTTAGAAACAACATATCTCATTTTTTATTATCCACCCTTTAATTCTTTTATTAGTTGTACAATGTATTTCATGTGGACCAATCCATTATGAAGTGTAGGATATGTTATGTAGCGGACACGACAGACAACTACTCATTTTGTCCCTGTCTCTCATTGTGGTGTGCCAAGTGACAAGACCAGAAGCAAGGGGATAGTGCCAGGAAAGCTGGATTCATGCCTTCTCCAAGGACATCAGTACAAAAATGATGTCTGTATATACTTGTATATACAAGTTGAATTTTTAAGACAAAATTTGTAGTAGGTCAGCTTATATAAGTGTAATAATTTTCTCACCTTGAAATCTGAGCAATTTTAATAACTTTATATCCGACAGAATATGATAATTATAAAGACAT
>VCCN01006403.1:225192-235654 GCA_006491835.1 Architeuthis dux | reverse complement strand
ATACTTATATTTTTAAAATCATTCATAAAAGTTGTGTATATCTACGTGGTGAAGTATAAAATTGAAGATTTCTCGTCACATACATTTCGAGTTTTGCCCCCCTAATCTCGGCCCAAGTGCCCCGCCCCCATATGTATCTACATCTTCAAGATTCACATTTTATTAGAAACCGTCAACCAAAACTGTCATCAAAACTGTCAACATAGGTTTCTTTCAGTTTTCAGATTGGTCTGGCTGGCTGGCTATGTATGTATATATCACGTGTACAGCCCGCACCAATGGAGCCAGAGAGCTGAGAATTTAAACATTTACTCTTTATTATGTCTAAAAAAAACGGTTTCTTCGATGTTTGAAAATACCCTCCCCCGCCCCAAATAGGTTTTTAGTGGGGGGGTTCAAGTTTCAATGTAGGTTTATGCTAAATTGATCACTTAGTTTGTGTCCGGCAGCATTCATGCGTACTTTTTGAAAATTCGGACTTTTTTTTAGTGATCACAGCCCAACAAAAGGCGAGAGAAGTAACTTAATCATTGATCACCCTATTTTCCAAAATCTTTAATTGATCACCCCCTCCCAACACGGCATGTTGCCAAAAAAAAACGTTGCTCACGTGACGGTTTCACCAAAACTGTCAACATAGGTTTCTTTCAGTTTTCAGGTTGGTCTGGCTGGCTATGGATGGATGTATGTATGTATGTCTCACGCGTACATACCGCACCAATGGAGCTTTCGCTGAAAATTTCAACGTTTACTCTTTATTATGTCTAAAGAGATGTTGGTTTTTTAAATCCCCCTAAATAGGGTTTCAGTGGAGGGGTTCAATTCGCAATGTAAGTTTATGCTACATTGATCCCTTAGTTTGTGTCCACTTTCTTTTAGTGATCACTGCCCAACAAACTACAAACTACAAAGTAACTTATTCATTGATCACACCTTTTTCCAATTTCTTTAATTGATCACCCCCAACACAGCATGCTGCCAAAAGTATTTATTTAGGATGGTGGTGTTAAGGATTAAATTCTTACATCTGAAGAAACATCAGTTCCTGCTAAATGACGTATCTAAGCGTAACATTTTAATAGGAACAAAAACGTTCCATGGCTCCTGTGAAAGGAAGGGCCCTACCAAAATCGGAAATTTATCCGCCCTGTAAACATTGTTAATGACTGAGTTATAACCTCTGGCAAGGACGCCAAGTCAATACACTCCCTACTTGTCTTATACATATATTTAGGCAGCAATATCTCATTGATACATGTTTGATTAAAAACGACTGACGAGAAATGTTTTTTTGAAAATCTTTTTAAATAATTGGATCAGTTTTATGGAGCCTATCTTGGTGTTATTAGCAGTGATGGTTTTATTATTTTAAATGTTTATGACTACTTTTATATCTTCATCTTAATTTATTAGTTGGTTTCTATCGAAATAAGTTGAGATGAAGGTAAAAGTAGTCATAAAAAATAAAAATAATGATTTATAATACTTCAGCTAATAAAAATAAAAATAAACGAAATAGTGATAATTTGGCGAATGTTTCGTAATAATTACATTTTCGGTGATTTCAACTATTGTCTATTTCTGCTACGGAGGACCAATCACGTAAAAATCTCATGCTTTAGAAACTGGTTTCTGTAGTGTGAAAAATCTTTCTTTTTTTTCTTTTCTTTTGAAACTGATTTCTTGTTTGCGAAGATTTTTTTAATAATACAAAGACCAATCGCGTAAAAATCTTAAAGAATTTTAATAAGATTGTTTCTGAATTTAAAGGTTTTTAATTTAATTTTTAGCAAAAACAAAACACCTTAGTTGGGGTCATTTCTGAATTTAAAGGTTTTTAATTCAAAACTTTTTTTTTAGTAAAATCAAATTAAAAACCTTTCAATTTAGAAATGACCCCAACTAAGGTGAGTAAATATTGTTATTAAAATTTTTTTTAAAAATAAAATTTACGCGATTGGTCTTTGTATTAGTAAAAAAAAAGTATATTTATAAACAAGAAACCAGATTTAGAAAGAAAAAAAAGAAGACTTTTACGCGATTGGTCCACCGTAGCAGAAATGGGTTGAAATGGTTGAAATCACCGAAAATGTAATGGTCTCCGTTTACGAAACATGGCCGATAATTTTATTCACGTTTTTTTTAAAAGTTGATCTGTGGTATTTTTATTAATTTCATGAATTTTGTCCGATCATCAAAGTGTAACGAAATGCACTCTGTGTTTGTGTGTTCGCGGACATACGTGACCAAAAGCCCATATCGGATTACCAGCGTGTACGTGACCAAAAGCCCATATCGTATTACCGGGGGCCTTTTAAATCAAGATGGCGGACAAACGATCATGAACCTGCAAGTGCCACCTACTTGTTTATGATCCTTAGACCTTGTATTAACAAAATGTGACGTCAAACTTAGGTGACTCGGGGGTGCATACGGGACCTAACCCAGCTCATAGAGTACACTGGGTGTTTGGAAAATGGGGCTTTATGCGAGACTAGCTAAGCTTAATAATTATCTAGGCTTTCATCCAAGCTGAGATAATTACAGATTTCCCACCAGTGCCAACAATCGGTGTTCGAGCGCAAGTAATAACCAGAATTTCGAATGCCGATTTTCAAAGCAGGCAAGCCCTTTCCACGTGGAAGATTGACATAACACAATCCTCCAATCATTATTTCAGTGAACGCGCATCAAGAGCGCCCAACAAACCATTTTGGAAATTTTTGTTATTTTTAGAGCTACAACGCTCAGTTCTTTTTTTCTTTTTGAAGCTTGAACACTCTATGAATCATAATACGGAGTTTTCAAGCTCAAAAAACCCCAAGAGCACAACCACAAAATATCTCCAAAAGTGCTCTGTTGACGCGATATTTCCAAAGGTTCTCAATAAATCGCGATGAGATTTTGGAGGTGTGGGCAATCGAAAGAAAAAAAGTGATTAAATGTTGGATTGGATCCATGCACTATTACCTGTAGTATTGTAGCTCTAAGAATAACGAAAATATCAACTTTTTAAAAATGGTGCGTTGGGCACTTATTATGCGCGGCCACTCATTTCCTCCCCACCCCCATTTAGTTTTGTACCGTATTATTTAATATTAATAGGATTTGTGTCGTAAAGAAGTACTTAGCGAGCAGGTTGCCAGATTTGTCCCATTTCGGACATAGTGTCCATTTCTAGCCCTGATGTCCGATTAAACGTTTTAAGAATCGGACATCCAAAATTGTCCGATTTTAAGGCACACATGTTTTGTTGTTTTTAGATATCGGATATAATTTCTAGCCACTTTTAGCCACCTTTAGCTATTTATTTCAATTATTGTGATAATAATCTAGCTACTTTTAGCCACTATTAGCCACTATTAGCTATTTATGTTAATTGTTTTAATAATATAGATACTTTTAGCCACATTGCTATTATTAGCCATCAATTTTCAAAATTGGACAGATTTCGTGCAGGGATGACCGAGTTTACCCGATTTTTGGAACACTATTGTCCATTTTTGAGAAAACTGATCTAGCAACCCTGTTTGTGAGCTCCATCTTCACCGGGTGCCTAGCTTGCTTCAGACTAAGAAGTGGGGTTATTGTCTGCGGGGGTTATTGTCCGTTATTATCCAGGAATAACTTTGCAAACAAGCAGGGTTAGATGAATATGTAGTAAGCCAACAAAACGCCTTTCCACAGGGTTTTTGATGTGTGCAAGGCTGATTTTTGCAGTCGCTAAGATTGGTCCACAGAATGTGCGTTATGATGATTAGGTGTTGTCTTTAATGTATTTCCACTGTTAGAATGGATAAAAAGAATACCCATATATTTTGAAAAAGGATTAAGTTAGGTATGGTCGCCGCGGCCAGGTAGGTCAACGATCTACATCTATTCGAACCAGAGTTTACCACGTACACAACGTCGGATCCGTTTGCCGATTACTGCTATCCTGTCAACGTTTTTTACCGCCAAAAGAATCAAATTCCTTTGTCTAAACGTTTCTGCCAATCACCAACGAGAGATGTCAAAAACCGTGTGGAAAGGCGCATGATTGGCTTACTAAATATTCATCTAACCCTGCTTGCTTGCAAAATATTCCTGCCTGTATTATTTTACACTAAGAGTGATGGTTAACGAGCAGGTCTGTATAGATATAGTCTGCTACCGTCGAATATGTAAGCGTCTGTTGATATCTTTCTTGCTCTGAACAAAAGCATGGGCACGAAGAGGTTCATCTGAACATGAGGTCGTATATTCCAAATGTGACAATTATTTCGACAGGAATTTATAGAATCGTCTCGCTATGATTTATAAATCTCACCAAGCGAAGCGTAGTCCGGCCAACGAAGATGACAGAGAAGACATCAGAGAACTGACCACTGACCAAGAAGCAGTAACCAATAATTTTCTGCTAGGAACGTGCGAGGAAACAAGCACTCTAAGAGCGCAAATCCGAATTATTGACCACAATCCCCCCCACCGACTCCCACTCACCGCCATCTTTGATGCTCGATCCCGGTCAGTGTCAAAATTGGTTAATACTTCGATTCTAGGAAATCAATTAACACGAACGATATTGGTCGATGGCAAGCTGACCAACCCACATCCCACCTGGGTTGTCCACGTAAATGCATAGAGACAGTTGTAGGACCGATTCCGCCCAGGTTTGACCGGAGAAGGTCATGCGGTCGTCAGATATGGGTGTTGTATAGTGCCTTCGTCCTCGGGAGGAAAATCATGAACTTGGACAATCAAAAAGGATGACTCGAAAAACTGGTTTGTAAAAATATGAGACATATTTTTATTTCATAGCTTACATTTCGTCGGCCGGTAAAATGCAGAGTGGTAGAGAGATAAGGGTGCCGAGAGACCGTTCCCAACAGGGACACCGGTCTCGTGCCTTCCAGTCTGGCTTAGGCGATCAGCCTCTCTGTTCTGAGTTATCCAGACATATTTTTATTTCTTAAGTTACGCTTTGTTGGCCGGAGAATGAAGAGTGGGAGAGAGATAAGGTGTGCCCGAGACCGTTCCCAACAGGGGAACCCAGCCTTGTGCCTTCCCAGCCCTAGGCGGTCTGCCTGGGTCTCTGTCCTCCGAGTTCTGAGTTTTTCTCCGTCTCTTAGCTTCCTTTATCAGGCTTGAACGCCCACGCTGGTGTCGTTTGCGGTTTCCACATCCTATTTTTTGGACAGCTACGCATATACTTATTTACTAAGGTGACCGGGTCACTTCCATTTCCGCACAGGTGCTTGACCCTGAAATGACCTTTTCGTGGTAGTATATCATAACATGGGAACGGATGCAGAAATTCGGGTTCGATCTGATCACAGGTTGACAAGTATCGATATATCTTTCCACGAGTTATTCCGGACTATTGATCGGACTATTTTTTTGTTACTACAATATTTTAGCCGATCGCATCATAATGACTGATTTGACCGATCACCATTTCTTTTTTACTTTGTAATAAGCTGGCACGGCAATGACTGTTTCAGTTTTAGTTAAAATCGATTTTTTTTAATTAAATCAATTCGTCGTGTTTACAACACAAATAACAAGAAGGAGTTCAATCGTCCGAACCATTTGGACATCAATTATTGTTTTATTCGTTTATTGTAAAGCATTTTACACATTGTGATTTTTAAAAAAAAATACTAAAAATTAAGATGTGGGTAAATAGCAGTCAATAATTAATAAAGATGCTTTACAATACTTTATTTAATGAACAAATCAGATAAAATAATCGTTTTTTACTAAAACTCAAAGTCATTACCGTGCCAGCTTAGTACGAAGGTAATGAAAAAAAATGTTAGCTTCTTTAACGGTGATCGGTCAAATCAGTCCTTATGATGCGATCCATTTTTGACGGTTAAGTCGTCCTATTTTGCCAGGACTTTGTCAAAAATATGCTGGAAACATTTCCATTAAACTAATATGATGGAATACATAATTTAGCGGAAAGGTGGTGTGATGTCATAAAATAATTAGATAGCAGAATAATGTTGCTATTACTTTTTTTTTTTTATAAATAAAGATTTTGTCACAGGGCCCTCTAAGTACTAAACAGGTTCGACGCTGCATAACTTCGGAGACTTGCACAGGATATCATGGCCAGCTGGTCGGGAGGCGATCACCATTCGCATGCTCAGGATTCGTCCTGAGAAGCTTTTGGGATCTCCACCACTTCCCCTTTATCCCGTTCCTCGTGGCATTTTTCTCGGTGACAGGGATTTGGGATTCTCCCCCCTCAAGTCTCTAGTCACGGGGACATGGGATCCCCCCTCCTGAATTCGGCACTAAATGACACACCAAGGGTCGATTTGCCGTTAAACAAATCAATCAATCAATGAACACACTAATGGCTAGGCCAAACACACCGTGGTTAAAATAACTGAGGAATTGTCAAAGACCGTGAAAATGGCTAATTGTTTAGCCGAAGTTCTATCCAGCCATTTTCAATATCTCGAGAACCTGTGACACGGCCTTGGTGTAACTTGACAACCAATCAGAGGGGACCTCACCGTGCATGCGTGATTACTCTCCCCATGGGGTTACTCACTCGGCAGTAAGACGCCATTGAGTGAGCTTGTGTACTGTGTGATCGTTGCATTTACAATGACCAATAATTGCAATTCTTCTCGTGTAGGATTATTCGGCAAAACATCGCATCACCCAGGTCTGTAGCCCCCTATTGTTAAGATTATGTTCCTTGCAACTTCAGACCGTGAACAAGATTAAAGAGAACGTGAGGAGGCTATTGGTGGTGATCCCGAAAGAGAAAAAGTAGAAGGGGAGTAGTTCGAAGGGACTATATATGTTGCTATTGCCCGAGTTGGGTTTCTTTTTAATATTATATGGCCAGAGACTTTCCGGATAAGCCTCATATATAAATAAAGATTCGTTTAGTCTGGCATAAGGTTATTTACGGGATCCTCTAAGTACTGACACCAGGTTCGACGCTGCTTAACTTCGGTGACATACCTTTCACCATCTAATCGCGGATAAGCCACATGAGGTCTGTCCGGAAGTATCCAGCCATTTAATATGAACAACAAAATAGACTTCTTAGGGCAATGGCGCCTTAGTCCTCTTCAAACTATTCCAGCGTCCTTTATACTTTTAAAAACAGTCTGCAAAGTTCTCTTTCTGGTTCGCCATCAGCTGCCACTTCGCATTCTTTTCTCGACCACACTGGGAAATCTATTTGGGAAAAGCCAGAAGCCTTAAGGATCTAGAAATCTAGACTCTAGGTGAGCTGACAGACCTGGGTGATGCGATGTCTTGCGCCAAACCCTGCACAAAACAAACGAATGACTCACTCGATCATTGCGACGATCACGCAGTACACAAGCTCGCACAGTGGCGACTCACTGTCAACTGAGTAACCCTGCGAGAGAGTGTTCAACCATGCTCAGTAAAGCCAGCTTCGATCGGTTGCCAAGTTATATCACGGCTGCGCAGCCGGTTCTCGAGATATTCAAAATGGTTGTATACATTCCGGTCAGACATTAAAAATTGGAAACCTTTGTATCTACCTAATACTAAGCTGTGTTTAGTCTAACACAATGCTGTTTAAAGTGCCCATTAAGTACTGACCAGGTTCGACGCTGCTTAACTTCGGAGACAGACCTCTTTATGTAATCACAAATAATATAAGCGCTATACATTCAGATCGAGGCCAACAGGAGGTAAACTACAAAGCACTCGGAAAGGACCTCTGCCAACGCCATTATCACTAAAAACTGAATGAAAATCAGTTCATATATATAGGTACGATGCAGGGGAGGTAACTGTAAAGAATTCCTGGATCCGCCCCAAGATTTAATCAATCCTTCTTTGGCTTACCCTTTCACAGAAGGTCATTGAAATTCATTGAGAACTTTTGGAGAACATGAGTGAATATATGAAAAAGAAAACTGAATGAAAATCAGTTCATATATAGGTACGATGCAGGGGAGGTAATTGTAAAAAAAGATTCCTGGATCCGCCCCAAAATTCAATCAATCCTTCCTTAGCCCATGGCCTACCCTTCCAGAAAGTTTCATTGAAATTCATTGAGAACTTTTGGAGTTATTGTGTGAACAGACAGACTCAAGATTATACTTATACCTCTTCTAACTTTGTTAGCGGACGTAAATGAGACATTTTGCGATTGGATGAGCACAGTAATGAAGAAATTAATCAACTGGCCCATTTTCAGTTTTTAATTACCTTCGCTTCATTTTAAACCAAAGTAAATATAGAAGTACGTATAGGTGTAAGATTTCGGTAAACAAGAATTCGCCTGGAGCCACCCACCGCGACCAAATGTTTTTCAGGTTCCAATGTTTGGTCGAAAACAACCCCTATGGCGACAACAACATCGACAGAAACTAACTTGCGAAGTACAACCCAAAATATCAGAGAATTTGAGGAGAGTGATCAATATAGATGGTGTCACAGAAGTAACTTCCGATCTGTCTCAAAATTAATGCCAGTTTTAAGGGAAGCAACTATTACATTATTACTAAACTAATGAAATAGTTACTTCCCTGAGATAGAACTGACGTTAATTTTTCGATCAAGCTACTATAGGATGTCACAGAAGTAACTCCCAATGTGTCCCAAAATTAGTGCCAATTCAAAGTTAAGCAACTATTACATTATTATTAAAAAGCAACTATTAAATAGTTGCTACCCTTAGATGTATTGTCATCATCAGCCGTTATAATTCCACTGCTGGACGAAGGCCTTTCCCATCTCCTTCCATGACGACCTATCTTGTGCTAACCGCTGCCAAGTCTTACCGG
This sequence comes from Architeuthis dux, assembly GCA_006491835.1. Lineage (NCBI taxonomy): Eukaryota > Metazoa > Mollusca > Cephalopoda > Oegopsida > Architeuthidae > Architeuthis > Architeuthis dux. Next base: position 226,877 of record VCCN01006403.1, on the reverse strand, counting down.
CAAACTTTTCCTCCATCTTTTGTCTGGTCTTTTCCTACTTCGTTTACTGTCCCATGGGCACCAATCGGTTAGTCTTTCCCCCCATTTATTGTCATCTCTTCTTGCTAGGTGGCCAGCCCATCTCCATTTTTGCTGTTTAATTAGTTGTCTAATATTCACTCTAGTCCTTTCTCTGATCCATGTTGATCTTTTTCTATCTCTTAGAGTTATCCCTAGCATTGCTCTTTCTATGGCTCTCTGTGCTATTCTGAGTTGGTTTTCAGTTCGTTTGGTCAATTTCTATGTTTCGCATCCATAAGTCATGGCTGGTATTATGCAGCCGTTGTATACTTTACGCTTTAGGCACATTGGCAAGGTGCTCTTCAGACCTTAACTGCGAAATAAAACGACGCATAACGATAGGTTAGAAAGCATTTGGTATGAATAGAGACATGCTTGTATTGTATATATAATAAAATCGTAAATATATAAGAAGTGTCAGTTTAGCTCAGTTGGTAAGACACTTGTTCGTGATTTCAAATAACGGTAGGAAAATGTTAATTTTATATATCGGTTTGGTTTAACGTGACGCGAAAGATAAACAGTGAAGAGTTTACTCCCCTGAATTAGGTGAGGATTGTTATTGTTGTTCTTATGGAGGGGGGAGATTAAAGTCAACTCCAATGGAGTGGAGTTTAAAAATATAGAACGCATTTTTCCCCCATGGTAAAGCCATTTCTCGCCAAAAGTTCCTTGAACTTTAAAGACGCACCTCACGTATATACATATGAGGTCTGTCTGGAAAGTAGCCAGCCATTTCTAATATCTCGAGATTAGGTTGCGCTGCTTTGGTGTAATTTGGCAACCAATCATGGCTCCCTGCGGCTTCTGGAATTTCCTAAAGCTAAAAAGAAACCCCAAAACAACGGATGCAAAATACCGACCAAGGTATTTTGTTGATATGGATTATGTTTGGTTTTCCAGGTCATAGCTGCAGATATCACTAGTACCCCGATCATACCCCATTGAAACCCATGGGGAAGGTGCTGTCTGAAGGATGGAACCATAGTCACTAACCAACTTCCAGAGTCAGACCCTCCCGTGTCGCACGACTCACGAGGCAACGGTTTTTGTCTCCGTTTCTCGAACGACCCATGAAGACCCAATCATTTAACTCTGCCAACGATGTTTTGTCTATCTGTACACACAATATCTCCAAAAGTTCTCAATGCATTTCAGTGACATTTTGTGAAAGACTAGGCCATGGCCTAAGGAAGAATTGATTAAATGTTGCAGATGGTTGCGCTCTCTAGTTGTTTGTGGTCGTTTTTTTTTCGGGGCTGGTGTGCTAGCGCGACGCCCAAGATGGACTATCTTAGGCAGTAGTATGTATTAAAAGAGATACATTGTTGATAGGACGATTAAGAAGACTATCATTTGGAATGAGGTCAAATGAAATAAAATAAACAAATTCTCTAAAATTGAATTGTCGGGCCCAAATAAAATTCTGACAATTTCATCAGTTGTAAGGGCACTATTTAATTCATTCTAACGAGACTCATTATTATGGCATAGGACAGTTTTTCTACCAGGCATTATAATTTCAATTTCGTCTTGTTCTATATTCATGCATGTTTCTAATGTTTCTTTTTTATAGAAGGAGAAAGGTAAAATATTTCCAGATATAAATCCGTAGAACGGATGTG
>VCCN01006403.1:205075-221086 GCA_006491835.1 Architeuthis dux | reverse complement strand
TATATTGCAATGCAAGTATTAAATTAATGATTAGTTTAGTTTAGTTATCACATTATACATGTTTGGATTATTTACTTGGTAGTTCTATGATCTAGCTATATATGAACTGATTTTCATTCAGTTTTTAGTGACAATAGCGTTGGCAAAATTATGCACTCGCTGGTTGTATTACCCCGTTTGATGACGTCAAGATTTATTCTAAATTGCTGCCTAGTCAAAACATTTCTTACTTTATTAAATTTGACTATTTCTTACCGTCATCCTAATTTTAGTTGCTTTTATGTAAAACATAAATATGGCGCAGAGAATCGGTGGTAGGGAGTGAGTTTATAAGTGTAAATCAGCTTCTGCTAATCCATGAAGTCTTCGTAGTGATGGTAGTTAGGCTGAGTTGTTAGGGGTTGGGACTGTGGGAGGTACAGGTGACTGGGTTGTAGGAGTGAGAAGTGGGTGTGCGCTGCTTCTATAACAACGACAAAAACATTTATGGCCCATTTATACACCTATCACGCCTTAAATAAAATGCACAAAAAGAAGCACATGGTATAAATGTGAATAAAAGCTTTTCATGAAATTTTGTTGGAAAGCTGAGGAAATTCTCTTTCCAACAATATATATATGTATATATCTCCTTCCTGAATTAAATCCACATTTTTGCCTATAAAGTATAGTTGAAATTTCCATGTAAAATCCTGAAATACCTATAAATTAATAAGTTTAGGGTAAAATAAAGTGGATTTTTTAATTCCTGAAGTCTGAAAACCATGATTTAGCCTTTTAAAGTACTCAGATATGTCAACTGGGAGACGAGATATGAAATTCTGTCTTTTTTGGTGTGTGCTGGCGGCCATTTTGCTTTATGCAAATGAGGAACATTTTATGCATCCTAAATATAGAATTATGGGGGGCGGGTGCACGATAGGCCCTGCTGGCCCCTGGACTAAAATGGTTGGAGGAGTGTAGATCAGACAAAATGACTTATCAGCCGTTATAAGTCCACTGTTAGACGAAGGCCTTTCCCATCTCCTTCCATGACAACCTATCTTGTGCTAATCTCTGCCAAGTCTTACCGGCAAACTTTTCTATCTCGTCCCTCCATCTTGTGTCTGGCCGTTTTCTACTTCTTTTACTATCCCATGGGCAACAATCTGTTCCCCCATCTATTGTCATCTCTTCTCGTTAGGTGGCCGGCCCATCTCCACTTTTGTTGCTTAATTAGTTGTATAATATCCTTTACTCTAGTCTTTTCTCTGATCTATGTTGATCTTTTTCTATCTCTTAGCGTTACCTCTAGCATTGCTCTTTCCATGGCTCTCTGTGCTATTTTAAGTTGGTTTTCAGCTCGTTTGGTTAATTTCCAGGTTTCGCATCCATAAGTCATGGCTGGTATTATGCAGCCGTTGTATACTTTTTGTTTCAGGCACATTGGCAAGGTGCTCCTCAGAATGTCTATTCATACCAAATGCTTTCCAACCTATCGTTATGCGTCGTTTTATTTCGCAGTCATGGTCTTTCTCTAGCTTTTATTACCTGACCTTGTACCTGTAATAAAAAAATTAAAAAAAAAAAACCCCCAAAAAAACCAAAAACCAAGAAACAATTATTAATTTCTTGACTATCTTGCCAGAGGGAAGCCTGGTTAAACGCACCAGCTGCTCTGCCATTTGAGCTATGAGAACTTGACGATTTGCAGAAGATCAAACCAAACCTTTAGACCTAGTCTCCATGGGGCCATGTTTGTTCTGGTTTCTGTACAGATAGTATCTTTTTTAGAAACCATCAACCAAAACTGTCAACTTTTCAAAATCTTTTAATTGATCACCTCCAACATGACATGCCGCCAAAAGACGTTGGTCATGTGACGGTTTCTATTGAGTGACTAACCAGACCTGTTTATTTATAGTCAAAAAATTAATAATGGTGTAGAATACTTCATATTATTATAAATATTATAATATAATTATAAATATTATAAATGTAGTAGTGGTAGTAACAACAACAAAACATAAAAAGAGACAGGTTTAAAATTTGTGAAATATTTAAGTAAATTTATATACATTAAGTTTGAGCACCATCCGTAAAAATTTGAAAAAAAAATTAACAGTTCACCAAATAAAATCGTCCTTCCCGAAAAATTTCATTAACAGTTTTTTTTTCAAAATGTGTTTCTTAATAATTTTGATTCAGTTTATTAAGTCTTTTGGTTTGTTTTGTGCAGATTATATGAAATCCCTTTTTGGAATATTGTCTTTTCCTTAACAGCCGACAGCCGACATATTATTAGTAGGTGGTCGGCTCAATTGGGGCAAGTATTTTGTGTGTACTTTGTTTTGTTTTATAGAACAAACCCCATCAACTGCAGAAGGTGGTAAATGAAATAGTTATCGGTTGCTAGATGAAAGCTCTTGTCCATTACAATATAATCCATTGCAAGATGAAAGACCTGACTCATAGATAGAACTGAGTTGCCATCGATCACAATATAAAACGGAAATGTTATCAGTTAGCCATAGAACTGCAATGACGGAAATTTCCGGCATTCGCAGTTAACGGGTTAGGGGAGGGGAATCATGGGGGAATATGTCTGAAGTGTGAAGGAAGGGCTTGGAAAACATTTGTTCGTGTTTCATCCAAAGAGCTTTCCGGACAATTCAACTCAATTCTTCTTGCTGATGTTGTTCCCACAGGTCCCGGTCGATCCATTCTACGGCCTTCTTCAGGTGTGTAATAAACGTAAGAATCCTGCACGCATTGCTGAAAATAGAATAACCTATTTTACAAGCGTTTCTGTTAATGTTTCGATTTCCTTTTTGCTATTTTTTTTTTTTGGCGAGGGGGTTGCTTTGGACTAACAGAAAAAGAAACCCCTCTTTCCTTACGGATAATACACTCTTTCCTTACGGATAATACACATGAAGAAGGTCGTAGAAGAGATTGGCTGAAACGTTGTGGGGACAACAAAATTAACAAAAGAATGAGCTCAATTGTCCGGAAACATTTGAATGTTAATGACTTCTCATAATTATAGTTTATATTTTGTCTGTGTTTTGTTTGTTTTGTATTAAACAAAGGCGTACGAGAGGTGACTGCTAAGTTCTGTTTGTTGTTCGGGGCTGTGCACCAGAGCTACAACCGTCTGTTGGCTTTTCGCATCTCTAGCTAACCCTGGTGCACTGTGAGGGTCCGTTCGCCATTGTGGGTAGGGCAGTGGCGTTGATTGGGACGATGGCAAGGGCCGCGTCTCAGAAATTTCGGTCAGGGGGCTCTGGGGTAAAGACCGATGGAAATGATAGGGCCGGCCCCGTTCATCGGGGCTCAAGAGTCCGTTGTGTGGAGAAAGCGGTTGGGGTAGGATGCCTCCGATATTGGACGAGGCAGATACCGAAGACGGCATCTTATTGATTGAAAAGTTTGAAGGAAGCGGCCCGCTTAGTTGACTCATGCCTGAAGAGGCAGAAGCGGGACCGTTGTGTCCATGCGATGGCCCTCCATTAAGATCAGCCGCATTGAGGGCCGGGTTGCGCTGCGCATGCAGCATACCAGAACTGACTGGTTTCAATAAAGGAATGTCTTGAGGTATACTGTGGTCCGACGACCGGTTTGGCAAATAATGTGCCGATTTCGAACTCCGGAAACCCGAATCTTCGGAATCTGTTGATGCCTGGGAAACCGGCCGGTCGAATTTGTAGTGGATCTCGTGAAGTTCCGACATACCGCTGTCGTGGTATGTAGAGTAGATAACCCGGGCGGGTAACCTGTCGTCGGCCCGGGATCGATGGTTAGGTACTGGTGGTGGTGGCGGAAGGCCGGTCGGCGGCTTAGTGCTACGGGTTGAGTTCTGATTCACCCGGTGTGGATCATGTTTCTTTCTGGTGAATTTCTCCCGCAAATTGTACTTGAACCAGCACACAAGAAAGAGAATGAACAGGAGAACAGTTATGGATGTTGGGACAACGATCCCAAGCCAAAATAAATACGTGTAACTCATTTCCAACGGGGATAAAAAACTGAACAACATGAGTTGAAGAGGGGCTCCAAACAGAGATAAGACATCACATATTCATGGGAAAAATCCTTTTGGCAAACTTTGGTCCATGGTGAAAAATCACATATCTGTAAAAGACAAAACAAAGAGAAATTAGAACAGATTCAAGTCAATTTCAGTAAATTTCATTAAAAAGGTATTTTAAAAAATGGAAGAAGTGGGCTTTTTCGTTAATCCCCACCAAAAGCTAACGGCAACATTTTAAAGTACGAAAGCCTAAAATAAAAATTTAAAAAAAGATTAAGTTGCATATTATTCTTTTTCTTGCCGACTAGAAACTCAATTCGTGGTGATTGTTTGGGGTAAAACACAGCTATTTGATCTTGGAGAATCCCCAACAGACCAAAGTCGTCATAACATAACTAGCTTGATATGTTAAGTTTTATAGATAGAAGCCTAGCTCTTTGTACAAAGCATCATTGAGCACCCACTTAAGAACGGACTCACCATTGAAATCTTAGAAAATCAGTTTGTTCACTTAATGCAACACACACAATTATATATATATACAATGTTAAATATGACGCACAAGGGACATCTTGTTAATTATTTTATTCAATTCTTCTTGTTTACAAGAGAACGTATGTTTGAATCCATGGTGTGTAATAGTTGTCCAAAAGTCTTATCATACCAAGCGCTTACATCTAAACCATTTTCAAGGTCTTTGACAATTCCTCAATTATTTTAACCACAAGCCATTAGTGTGTTCATATATGTGTGTTTGAGTGTGTGTGCGAGCAGTCTTTATGTATGTATTGTTACATTTGTCTTGCTTGTGAAAGAAAGAAAATACACTTATGACTACACACACGCGCATAATTGTGTGTGTGCACTTCTGTGTACAGATGAATGACGATGTGCACGCTGTACTCACATACACACGCACAAATAACCGTGTGTTCCTAATGATGAAGCCATTAGGGTCAATGTTAAAAATCGTCTCCCTTTTAATTGGGACTCTAATTAGTGCACCATACCTCCAATAGATGGCGCTGTCAATACGTCAGAATACCCACAATGTAAATCGTACAAATCACGATGTCTAATCGAATGACTTTCAAACAAAACGAACAATAAGTAAACAAATTACAGAACGACGGGGACGGGGTGGGGCGAGACAAACCTGAATCTGTAATCGATATTTTAGAGAGAAGTGACAATTTGTGGCACACTGAACAACCAGAGACACCCCCAATTACTCACCATTAACCTAGTTCTGCCCAATTTGGGGGATACAGTTTTTGTTCGATTTATTTTCTTAATTTATTTCTTTGTTTATCATTGTAAGACAAGGGGGTAGGTTCGCGGCTCGTCTAATAAAGCCGTAAGCATATAAATGCTTTTATTCGGTTATAAAAATGAAACGACAGAAAGGTGATCGCGTATCAGTCACAGCAGGACCGGCGCAAAGGTTTCATGCACCCGAGACGAGACTTGAAAATTTGCGACCCCGGTTATATTCCAACGACTATCATTTTCAATTTATTGGAGAGTCCCCCTAGGACCTTTGTGCAGAGTCCCCCTAGGACCTTTGTGCCTGCCTAGGTTCGACTAATGGACGGACCGGCCCTGAGTCACTGCCTATTCGCGTTCAACTGTCAGCGTGAGTCCGTCACAGTCTATTCACGTTTATTAATGTGTTCGTCACAGTCTATTCATGCTCATTTCAAAGTCAATATCCGAACCATGTCTTTCTATTATTAATTATAAAATGATATTGGTATTAAAATGCCATTTTTTTCCCAGAGTTATTTTACCTACCTGCTAGTCAGACACATTTTTTGTTTTCCCTAACAAAAAAAACAAAAAAAAAAAAAAAAAAAAAAAAAAAAAAAACAATGTTTTTTTTTTTACACTGTATCTAATGCACTGGTATTATAGAGGAGAGGTCGAACACCGAAAGCTTGGGGACGTGTCAAGATTAACTGTAGTAGTGAGCAGCAGTGCCCCCCCCCCAAAAAAAAGCACCCATGTATAACACGCATCCTATATGCCAGCTAATGCGGTGGAACAGCTGCACTCAAAATCCCCTTTAAAAAACAACATAAAATGTACCGGCGTATAATACGCATCTACGATTTTGCAAGAATTAGGAGGAAAATAAATTTATCAGTTTCCACAGCTAAGGTATTACAAAAAAAAAGAAAAAGAAAAGAAAATTACCAGTTTCCACCGTGCAGATCACGAACAACATTCTGGAATGATAATGACCCATCTCAAAATTTCAGACATTATTCCAAAGTTGTTACAAACAGACGAATAATCCAAAAAATGAGTGAGCTGGTAGACACTGCGTACTAACCAGAATGCTCATCGGAGTTACATTTATTCGTTTTACACTATGCTTCATTCCAGTAACCCGAGATGGCACGCATTGCTAAAATCTGACAGGGTTCTTGATTTTATGATCTGTGAACACAGCAGTTGACTGACAGTAATACAGACCCACAAATACCCGTCTCAAAACGATTCAGAACGCACCCAGTGGTCCGCCACCCCCAATTGCGATATATACATATATTATTGCGAGTGTTGTGGCAGACGAAGGCAAACCGACTATTGTCTTCCCAGTTAACTTCAAATGTGGACGACATCAATAAGAAAAAAAGTAGTGTTTTTTTTCTTCGCCTAAAAAGACGGAAAGCGAAACACCAGGAAATTAATGTATAACAATTGTGACGAAGAAAGATGGTTATTTTGATTAGTATCGGCTTTGAAGAAAACAGACGACAATGTCACGGAGATTTAAGGGGGAAGGGGGGTGGCGGTGGTTAGACAGGACCGCCTGCGATTTGAAATATTCGAGTAAGACGTTGTATTTGGGTTATTGGGAGTTTAGTGGCGATGTGTTAGTCATTGTGCATGCTATACTCTGTGTGTGTGGGTGAGTGAGAGAGAGGAAGAGACAGTACATATGTGTATGTGAGAGAAAGGGAGGGGAAGGGGGTTGCTCGTGCACGTGTGAAAGAGGAGAGACTGTTTGTGTGTGTGTGTGTGTGTGTGTGTGAGTGAGAAACTGTTCATCTGTTTGTGAGAGAGACAAAAAGATGGAGAAACTACGCATCTGTGTGTGAGAGAGAGACTGTTCATCTATGTTTGTGAGAGAGTGAGAGTGAGAGAGAGTGTGAGACAAAAAGATGGAGAAACTACAGCATCTGTGTATATGAGAGAGAGAGAGGTCTCCGTATCTATGTGTGAGAGAGCGTCTGTGTATATGTGTGTATGTATATATGTGAGTGAGAAAGAGATGTATTACTATAAATGTATAATTGCATTGCAAATGATTTGACCATAGAAGAAAAGCATTGAAGATATTGCCCCCCCCCCCGAAAACCATTGAACAATCACGAAAAGGGGATTGTCTAAGGTCAGGAATTAATGCAGGCGTTGCTGACGGAATAGAGCTATTATATGTATAATGTAACTGCATTGCAAATGAATTTACTATAGAAATGCAGGAAGGGATTGTCAGTGGTCTGAATTCAAGCGTTACTGACAGGATAGGACTATGGTATGTATAATCTTAATAGTATAAAAAGCTTATGAAATGCAAGCCGAGGCTTCTTGAATTTCTTTAGATTGTTTAAATAGATATGCAGAGGTATTTATTTTCCTTAAGGCCGTCAGGTGGCTCTAAAACTGACCCCAGGAATGGAAACACTGAAAAAACAGCCCCCCTCCACAATCACAAACACGTCTCGGACTAGCAGCGCCGAACTGTTATTATTAAACAGACCAACATTCCGGTCATTGTTTGGATGGTGTACTCAACGAGTGGGTCATCGGTGTAGAATAACACTCTCGAGGGGTGGGGGACACGTTGCATGAGGGTGGGAACGTTTGTGTGAGACGGCTTAACGTACAAGGGTAAAAAACAACGTCTGTAACCGGTTATTTGCGAAGCTGACCCCCTTAGCTTAGGGGCTGGAAAAGGAATTAAAAGAAAGTCGTGTGGCTTCTTGGCTGGGGTAATGGCCTTGCTATAGATTTTTGACAGCCGGGTGGGAAACCCTTTATTACTGCCTACCCGTGTTCAAATATGTGGAAGTCTCATGTGACTCGACAATAATCCGGGTATCATTATATACTTGATAAGTATTACTTCAATGGTATCACGGGGTTTTAAAAGGGAGGTACCAGGGCGCCTAGCCATAGTGTAAATGATAGCAAGTGAGTTTCGCAGATCATTGCTACAACACTAAATTAGATTCCCACCCCTGGATCAGGTCTTCTCAGCTAGGGTGAGGGAATTTGAAAGTTGGAACCATATAGTTAATAAAGGATAATGGTACAGTACAATTGTCTCATGTAACTAACTTAATGTTCCCATATAAAAAAAAAGGTATTAATCTTCGCTGGTATTATTTTCCCCCCTCTTAGAAATATATCCCTTTTGCCCCCGCTGAAAAAGTAGCAGAATATGCCTATGCTCACCGGGTCCCCCACAGGTAGCCTTGTGTCGTCCTAAACACACATTAGTAAATACCTTTGTAAACAAAACTCGACGCTAAGTAGGTTGGATAGAATGTCATTATAAGACTGGATGATCTTCATAATGCTTAAGGGGCTAAACCTTAGACAGTGGTAATAAAACCGGTATAAAGATCTCATGTTACCACATATAAAATTATTAGGATACTCTAACTGAATATATTTTGACACATTAAAGTAGATTTCGGGCTAAAACCTGACAGTATGGCTCATTTAGCAAACATTTGGATTTTTATAGCATGCAAATTTATTCACCAAATTGTCCAATAAAACAGGTAGCAAAAGCGAAAAAGTAATGTGACTGGATATATTATTTACCTATGCCATAAAGTTGGAAGAGGTATATGTATTCACTCGTGTCCGTCCACACAGTATCTCCAAAGGTTCTCAATAAATTTCAATGACATTTCCTGGAAGGTTAGGCCATTGGGTAAGGAAGAACTAGTTACATTTGGGGGGGGACAGGAATGTTTTAGGTTGAGAGATATTTTTCCATTTTTTAACATACATTAATGTGTTTGTCCACACAATATCTCCATAAGTTCTCAATGAATTTCAACGACATTCTGTGGAACGGTGGGTTATGGGCAAAGGAAGAATTGATTAAATCTTGGGGTGGATCCAGGAATTTGTTTACAGTTATGTCCTCTACATCGTAGGTATATATAAACTGATATTTATTCATTTTCTAGTGACAATGGCGTTGACAGGGGTATGTGCTCTCTAGAGTGCTTTCTAGTTGAAACTTGTGACACATCGATTCCAAGACAGTGGTCATACGGCCTGTTTGGTGATAGAGGTATTTACATTTACCCCATCGGCACCAGTGACCGGTGTTCAAGCTCAGGTAAAAGCGAAGATTTCCAATGCTTATTTTCAAGACAGGCAGGAGCTCCTCACTTCAAAGGTTGGCGCAATACAATCTTCCCACCTCCATCTACCCTAATTCTACGAAGCTAAACTTAGTGCTTTTAGTTGCATTTCAAAGTTCTTACGTGCTAGCCCTAAAACCGTTTAGTTGACAACAACGTACAGGCATCTCCCCCCAACTCTCTCCTTTACAATTTCGTATTTTCCCCACGGAGAAAATGGTGGAAACCGAAATTCCGGAGTTTTGAATAATTCCGGACTTTTGAAGAATTTTTAAAATTCCTTTCAGATAAAGATATCGAGACTTAAATGAGGACACGTCCGTGATAATCCGGAAGTATAGCAACCCTAAAAACTATTCAGAATAAACTGAGCTCGAAAAAAGAAAAAGAAAATGGGAAGATTCCTATCATCCATTGTATAAGCTATTACGTACAAAGTATGGCAAGTCGATGTTGTGATATAGCGATGTTGTGCTGGTAAAAGATTGTTTTTTTAAATTAATTAATTCACGTGTATTTATCTAAATGAAGTGTTTTCCATTATTGATAACGATGATGTGTCATTTTTTCATGCTCTGTGACTTTCTTTTTTAATGTTGATGAGACAATATTTTATAATGAGATGCCCAGCTGCATTATATATGAATAAATAAATAATAGTCCAATGAGATAAGAGGCAAAAATCAAAGAACGGGTACCAAATGTCTAACTAAACATATGCTATACATCGAAAGAAAGGTCATTTTATATAGAACCAGAATATGAATGTTAACAAGGCCATGTATCGGTAGAATTGGGGGAAATATATAACATTGTATTACTCGCTGTATTACTCCAAATTCCCACGATTTATAACCGAAACATGTTAACATTGATTTTCTTGCTCTCCATATAATTACCTTTGTATTGATGTATAACGTGCTTGGTTTACAATTTGGTAGCATTAAAACCTTTATCTTATGAACTATTGTGTGATACGACAATGTTGTGTCGCTTTGAAACACTGAAAAACGAAGGCAAAAAAATGAAATCCTGGACGTTACGTAAAAAGAAATATGTTAATTTAAGCAAGAGGAAAGGGTTCTCCCCAATTTTGAAACAGGAATGAAACGAGAAACACTATCAAAGTCACGTACACATTTTTTCTAAATGTTTGTTGCGAGCCTTACAGGTTAGCCGTGTTGGCCAGCGTCGTCATTTTTCTTAACGGTCATATTCTTTTCTCGTTATTTGCTCGTCGGTGAATACTGATATCTTGCTATCGTGACTAGACAAAAGTCTTCTTTTTTTCCCCTTTTCTTTCTCTACTTATTTTAGTATCTTGAAAAGTCGAACTAAAAATAACGTGACTCGTTCTCGTGTCGGCCTGTAGACCAAGAAACCAGAGACGAAGTCTACGAAATCGTTACGTCTGCAAATATTTAGCAGTTGTACACGCAAATATAATGGAGACACGGGACAGAATTGGTCGGATGACACGCACTTTGGTTAAACTTGCTAATCCGGCACTAAAACAGAAAAAAAAAACAAGCGTAAATATTGCAAAACGTTACCTCCCTTGATGGCTAAAAATGGCTAGATCTTTTCATTTGTTTCATTTCCAGCTAACTTTATAGCTAAAAATATTAAGTACGCTCCAAAGTTCATACGAAGGCTCCTGAAATGTTAAGGACCCTACTGATCAATTGATGTTTAAAATTTTAATAAATATATTATTTAAAAATCATAATACTGTATATTTCCACGGCTTATATAAAAAAAAGATATCAGCCACATTTTATTAGATATTAGTTCTTATGGTAGGTGGGATATCGAAATAAGAGAATCTACAAATATCAATTTATAGATTATATAAGTCTCTTAGTGCCGGGTAAGCAAGTTTAACCTTCACCGTTTCTGTTTTAACACCGACAAAATAACACGTTTGATGACGTCAGCATAGAGTGGGGGTCAAGATCCCAACATGTTTAATTCGGAGGGTCGAACACGAAGAGAAAGGACAGCTTAAATCGATATCCGAGGTAAGTCACACTAAGATCAATGGAAAGAGCAATGTTAGGAATAACTCTTAAGAGATAGAAAAAGATCAACATGGATCCGAGAGCAGACCAAGGTAAAAGATAACAGATGTAATTAAGCGACAAAAATGGAGACGGGCAGGACAAATGGCAATAAGGAAGGATAACAGATTGTGCAAAAGTTTAGTCGATTGGTGCCCAAGTGATAGCAAACGCAGTAGAAAACCAAACATAAGATGGAGAGATTAGATAGAAAGTTTTGCCGGTAAGACATTGCAGAAGCTGGAAAATACCTTTGTTCAGCAATCAGTGAAATTACCTAATTGCCGAAATATTAACTTTTTTACAAAAAATACATAAACTTTTGAGCAAATTAAAACTATCTAATCAAAACAAGGATATAGAACAACTATTTTGTTTGTATTGAAATAAATTTCGTTCCAAAATCAAAAGCCGCACATTTGTTGTCTAATGGCAATAGACGCGTTATTCTGTTGCTATGGTAACTAACAATGGAAGTATTTCGGAGTTTGGATCAAACTGCGCAGTAGTGCATTTATGTATAAAAATAATCAATATTATTTGCTGATATAATTTCCCCATTTTGTACGATCAAAAGTTTGCGAAATCAAACCAGTAAATTTCGCCGAAGCATATGCAAGAAAAATGATGAGAGAGAGAGAGAGAATGTGGTGGAAGAAATAGGATAAAAACAGAACTAACGAACAACAAAAACATAGAAACCAATGAACGAACGAAATAAATAAATAAAAATAAATAAATACAGATCTGGTTAGTCGTTCAATAGAAACCGTCACGTGTCCAATGTGTTTTGGCAGCAAGCCGGGTTGGGGATGATCAATTTAAAAAATTGGAAAAAAGGGGGTGACGGAAAAAAGAAAAATGAAAGAGAAAGAAAAATGAAAGAGAAAGAAGAAAAATGAAAGAGAAAAAGTTAGAATAAGTTACAAAAAGAAGTGAACGAAAAAAAATAACTCAAAACAACAAAAGAAATTAATTTTGTTTTTTCTTTTGCAAGGACAGTCAGATCAGTGACATCGCCGGGTAGGGAACTTAACGAGAGTTCCCGGCGTGGGAATTGACGGTGGCGCCATCTAAGTCAGTTTGCAAGCGAGAAAGGGTAGTTACATCAAAGATACCGGCGACAGACAGACACACCGGACAGACGTTGATTTCTCATAAAAGGACCGACAATACTATTTTTATGCTGGACACTTTTTTGTCAGGTACGCACGGTAGTTCAAAACAGACGATACACAACCTGTATTCATTCGCCATCTTGCAATGACAATGCGACACACAAGACCGGTGATTTAGGGTGGGGTATCTGTACCCCCGCCCCCATTCAATACGGCACGGGGGTCCAGACACACACCCTTAGGACAAAATCCACTCAGTTAAAGTGCAAAGTAGGACAAAAAACACTTGGGTAAATTAAAACATGACAAAATAGGTCTGGTTAGTCACTCACTAGAAACCGTCACATGACCAACGTCTTTTGGCAGCATGTCGTGTTGGGGTGATCAATTAAAGAAAATTGGGAAAAGGTGTGATCAATGATTAAGTTACTTCTCCCGCATTTTGTTGGGCAGTGATAAATAAAAAGAAAATTTTATTAAAAGCTTGAATTTTCAAAAAATAAGCGTGAATGCTGCTGGACTAGTGATCAATTTAGCATAAATTTACATTGCAAATTGAACTCCTACCACTAAAAACGTATTATGGGGCATGGGTTTTAAAAAAAAAGAAGAAAACTTTATGTGGACATAAGGAGTACATGTCAAAATTTCCAACCCTCTAGCTCCATTGGTGCGGACTGTACGCGTGATACATAGCCAACCTGCCAGACCAAGTTGGAAACTGAAGAAACCTATGGTCACAGTTTTTGTTGATGGTTTCTAATTAAGTAACTGGCCACAGAATTAAATTGTTTACCTTCCTTATCCTTAACAAAAAGGTGCAATGTTTACCTGGCCTCATAAAGTAATCACACTTTTTAAAGCTCAACCTTTCTTCTAGTTTAATACTGTCACCAATAACTCAAGGAGTATCTGCTTCGAAACCGCCATGGCCTCGAAGTTCAGAGAACCACGGCCCTTCGGGGGGTGTCCTTGTGGCATGCTCGGGTATCGTCCTGGGAGAAGTTGCACAGGATATCTTGGCCAGCTGGTCGGGAGGCGATCACCATTTAGCATGCTCAGGATTCGTCCTGAGAAGCTTTTGGGATCGCCACCCCTTTATCCCGGTCCTCGTGGCATTTGTCTCAGTGACAGGGATTTGGGATTCTCCCCCATCAAGTCTCTAGTCACGGGGACATGGGACCCCCCCCTAATATATGACCCACCAAGGGTCGATGTGCCGTTAAACAAATCAATGACTTAAATTTCTCTCAGTTTTAAATTTGGGTTGGCATAAACTCACACCTATACGGCACAAGATTGTAGGTTTTTTTTTTTGGTTTTTTTTAAAATTTTTTTAAAAAAGGTGGGTCTTCTAGTTTGCCGCAAATAGAGGGTACCCATGACCTTCCTAGTTTTAGTGCAGAGGTGCTGTCGGGGGACGGATCCTCAATCACCAGACGTCTGTTCTCGTTATTTTATCGTCCGCACAAGAGTATTTACATTGCACCCCATCCACCCGTCAAATTGCATCGGTAGACCTCAATGCATAAGTTTATATCATTGGTAATGGGACAATACCACAACTTAGTCAAATGGCTACATTCGTGGTGTCCCAAGAGTTGTTTGAACATTTCTTTGCAATAGGTTGCGTGACAAGCTTGCCAACTGCTTTCTTGTGGCAGACACTCCTAGCCATACATGTTATGTATCAGTTTCGTCTATGTGACGCCGAGTGCACGTATATGAGTTTTATTACTTTTATTGCATGAACGTATGTGTTGTTTTCAAAAGATAGATACAGCACATATAGCTATAGATAACAGGTCAGACAGTGTATCTTTTTGACAGACGTGGTTTACTGCAGAATAACCAACTCTCAATTTCAGCTCTGTCATCTAGGATAGTCATTCAAATTAATTGAAATAGGCAATTATGGTCTACCTCTCCTGCTATCCGAAAGTAGAAGGTTCCTTTCAAAACGTAAAGCGAAGAACCAATTACCTAATTTATATATATTTCATTGTCAAAGCACTTAATTCAGTGGTGAATATTAAACACAGAACATTATACAGTGCAAATTTCATATAAAAATTCAGCCAATAACTACCAGTCTGCAGGGCTCGAAATTAACGTCGTCCCGGGAACGGTAAAATGTGTTCGGGACGAAGAAATATCTTCCCCGGGACGCCTCCGGGATGTTAGTGACTTCCCGGGGAAGTTTCTTTTTTTTAAAAATTTGGTGAGGATTGTTCTTGTTTTGTTTTTGTTAAGGTAGACAATTATTTATTTCCTCAAGATTTTAATGGTGTTTTTATTATGCTACTAACAACTAACAATTATAGATGATAACAAAGTAAAAGAAACAACATTTTGATTTTGGGACCGTTTACATTTCCTTCGGGACGGTTAAAATTGTTTTTTCGGGACGATAGTGAAAAAATGTAAGTCTGAATCCCTGCTAGTTAGGTTACGGACTTACTGATCTACCTTCGTGTATTAGTATTATTATTATTAGTAGTAGTAGTAGTAGTATTATTATCGGCTTATAACATACTTGAAATCTATGTAGAAATATTACAGAGCAAACAACTAGAAAGGAATTTCTTGGAAGATTTAACAGCTAAAGACAAGAAAAAGCGGACAGAGAAGATGACGAGAATAGTAACTTGCAAGGAAAAGTAAAGACAAAATCAATCTATATATTTCCTACGCAGTAAATTTAATTAAAAAAAAAAAGATCTGTGTATCAAGGGCTTTGAAAGGAGACAAAAGAGAACTAGATTTTTTGCTTTCAAGTCAAAGCACCAACACGCTGATTGGCAGCCGTACAAACGCAGTCACCAAATTAGGAGGAGCGAAAGAGAAGTTATGAGTATTGTGCATTTACCAACCCTAGCTTACTGGCAATGACCTATATGAGGCTAACTGTTATATCTGTCGTTTTCTTTATCACCTATATTATATCAGAGTAATCCAGTTGACTGTTGTATATATTTGCGTCCTTTGTTATTCACTAGGTCGCACCAAGTGACAAAGAACTTCTGGTTACTTTAACCGTAACTCCAGTTCACTCTATGTCGCCCACGAACGACTTCACAACAACTTTGACCTCTGCTTCCATCAAGAGACTTAAAATCCAAGTCTCATCGACTGTACTCCACCATTTATTCACTTGGAACTCCACCGAATAAGTGGTAGGAGGTGACGTCACAGTAATAGTGAGAGTACCCAACACTTACTAATCACAGCTTGCAGGAAAGTGGCCTGGAGATATATTTGCTTATTCTGGTACAGAGCTACAAGAGTGTCTCACCCTGTGATTGATTGATCGTTTTGTTTAACGGCACATCGACCCTTGGTGTGTCCTTTAGTGCCGAAGTCAGTATGGGGAGATCCCATGTCCCCGTGACTAGAGACTGGTCAGTGGTCAAAAGCTTCTCTGG
>VCCN01006403.1:134732-145145 GCA_006491835.1 Architeuthis dux | reverse complement strand
ATAGATATGAACAGGTCAAGTGGACGTGACAGATTTATAATTATCCAATTAACCGCGGCAGGTGGGCAAGAGTAATAATTATCCGCTGCAGGATAAAAGCCCTTGTCTAGTGCAAGATAATCCATTTCAATTGATCCACTTATGTCTTTCGGGCCAAAGCAAATAAAAAAAATGAAACAATGGTCACAGAAGTCTATGGAAATAGAATGTTGTTTAATTGCTTTAAAGTTTTTCATTATAATAATTATCATATTCAATAAAGTCGGCAAGCAGATTAAATGAGGCTGCGGGATAGATTTGGCCTTCCGCGGGTCGTAGTTTGCTGTCGTAGACTAACTTGCCATTTGTCTGATCAGAGTACTATTCGAGCTCATATTAATGAACATAGACTGCTAGGTACTGGTGTTTCTGGGATACAGACAATAACCCCACCGGACAATAACCCTTCGGACAATAACCCCAGGATCTTCCTCTTTGGGAAAAAGTCCAGATTATTGACAGAGAACGATGTTGGAAGCAGAGAAAAATCAAAGAGGCAGCTCACATCAAAATGTCGACTAAATGCATTAGCCAGACAAGTGTGGATTTCAAGCCGATGTGGTATCCACTTCTCAATAAATCTAAACCCGACAAGACAAAGCCCTATAAGTGCTACCAACCCATCACACTCGGATTTTGCACCTGAAGGAGGCCGAAGAATGGATCGGCCGAAACGTCGTGTTTACAACACAAATAACAAGAAGGATTTCAATCGTCCGAAGAACCATTAGAATATTAATGACCCTTCTCAAAACAATAGAAAAAAACCCAGAATTTGTTTTGGACCATCACCTTAACAAACGATATTATAATGTGGGATTTTTTACACAAACATCTTATAAGGTAGACTATAATTTTGTGTAAAAAATACAAATATTCATTAATTATATTATAATGCATCTATTCCCCTTTGTTTTTCTTTCATGAATTCTCTTATTTCTTTCATGAATTATCTTATTTATTTTATTTTATAAGTTTTTTCTGGATTTGTTTAAAGTTTTGGCCCATCACGAATTTATCAAGGGAAGAAAAATGCCTATTAAAACATAATTTAATTAATAAAAAAATAATTTAATTAATGAATATTTGTGTTTTTTACACAGAAATCTTATAAGGTAGACTGTAATTGTTTTGTGTAAAAACACAAATATTCATTAATTAAATTATGTTTTTTATTAATTACGAATTTTCTATGGAAATTGCCAGTTTTTTGTCAAACTTCTAATTTTAGGACATGAACTTGATTAAACTTTATTTTATTTTCCCTTACTAACAACAGTGACAATGACAACAACAATAACCCTCACCAAAATTAGAACCCTTCAAGGCTACTGAAGATTTATAAAGAAGAATAGGGGTCATCCGAACCCTTTCTCCCACAGGCCATTTTATTTTTTTTCAGTTTATATTAAAAATTGCCTAAAACTATATTTAGAACTATCTAGATCTTCATGTCATTCATCTAGAAACATTTTTTTTAAATTTCATGGCCAAATTTAAAGATCTTTTTCAGTTTTTAAAACTGTTTTGACAAAAGTTGAAATATTTCCAAAACTTATAAGCTAAGTCATTTAAGCTTCAGCCAGAGCGGAGTTTGACCCTGAAGCAGCCAGTCTTGTTAATTACATTCCATTATAATAATTACCATATTCAATTTCAAAACGTTGACTTAGTCATATCAAGGTTCTTTGCCGAAGCCAGCCAGGATGTTATTGAAAACGCTCAAAACCAGAAACCTCTTAAGATCGACGGAATTTTTGCTCTGTTTTTAACGAGAAAACCTGGCAGTAAATCACTTAACGAGTCGAAATATACTCGGGCCAGACAAACTAACTGGCCAAGGCGCCTCTTGGACGCAGGTTGACCGCACAGACGTTTAGATCATGCGATAACATTGACCGTGAGGCCGGCGGTTGACCGTGGGGAGTGGTGGAGAGCAAGGGGGAGCAAGGGGTTTCGTGATTTAAAGAGGGACGGAAAACAGATAATCACAAAAGTACCTCCCTGCCTTTTTTTTTTTTTTGAAACTATGAGAAAAACCAGGAATAATGTATTTCGGAAATAAGATAATCTATCTCACCGGGAGTTTATTCATTATTTCTGAGCCACGCTGTTTACTCACTGCCGTAGACGGCCTGGGCTGAGTTGCGATAAAAAGCAACACAAATTAAGATGAAGGTAAATAGTAGTCGAAGTTAATAAGGATGATATATAAATAAGCTTGTCAACAGGATAATCTAAGACACTATCACAAGTCTTATCTTTCGAGATTCTTTTAATCCGATCAACATTTTATCAAAATGTTTTATTCCCACTTACTATTTTGTCGGTATTTCTATCAATCTTATTCTACATGTACATTTCCTGTAGTCTGACCTTGTTTTAATATGATCAACATTTTATCAAAACGTTTTATTTACATACATTTACATCCGGTAAAGTTCCCACCAGGAAAAGTTCCCATCAGGAAATCTGCCCATCACGAATTTATCAAGGTAGGAAAAGTGAGCATCAAAGCATAATTTTCCCATCATATAGTTTCCGGGAAGATTTTATAAATTTTTATTATAGACTTTTGGCACAACTTAGGGTCCATGACAATAACCCCACCGGACAATAACCCCGCGGACAATAACCCCACCGGATAATAACCCCACCCTACCGGACAATAACCCCACTTAGTAGAAAATAAAACAGAACTTGTTTTGGACCATTACCGTAACAAACGATATTATAATGCATCTTTGCTTTTTTCCCACCTTTGTTTTTCTTTCATGAATTCTCTTATTTGTGTAAATAACACAAATATACATTAATTAAATTATGTTTTGATGAGTACTTTTCTTCCCTTGATAAATTCGTGATGGGACAAAACTTTAAACAAATCCAGGAGAAAAACCTTATAAAATAAAATAAATAAGATAATTTATGAAAGAATGAAAGAAATAAGAGAATTCATGAAAGAAAAACAAAGGGGAATAGATCCATTATAATATCGTTTGTTAAGGTGATGGTCCAAAACAAATTCTGTTTTATTTTCTACTTGGTGGGGCTATTGTACTCGGGGTTATTGACCGGTGGGGTTATTGTCCGTATCCCCAACTTAGCCAAGGTGGTCCCGATTGGAATTGAGTGTTTCGTTTTATTTCGATTCGTTTCTTTTCTTTTCTTTTAATTAAAAAAAAAGGAAAAGTCGAACGAAACTATTTTCATTTCGTTGCAAAACGAAATAAAAATATAAATATATGGAAATTTGTGGACGAAACAAATCGAAACCTTTGTTGAAACGAAACCACCTCTGATAATATTAAATAAATACCCATTTACAATTTATTTGTGTTTCTATCAATCCATTCTACAGGTACAAGTCCTGTAGTCCGACCTTCTTTCAATCCGACCAACATTTGATCAAAATGTTTTATTCACATTTACTATTTGTCTGTGTTTCTATCAATCCATTCTACATGTACAAGACCTGTAGTCCGACCTTCTTTCAATCCAACTAACATTTGATGAAAACGTGTTATTCCTATATAACTGTTTACTATTTATTTAATCAAATTTGACTAGTCTGTACCTTCATCTCAAGTTGTATATAACAAACAACTGAAATGAGATGAAGGTAAACACTAGTCAAACTTGATTAAATAATGTGTTACAATTACTTCATTCAATAATAATAATAAAGATTGATGTTTACTATTCGTGTCTGCAGATACAAGTCCTAATATTCCATTTCTGACGCATCTTGTAACGGGTGATGGAAAGTGGATTCTAGCCAACATATATTGCATTTTCTGATTACCATACAAAATCCTGTTAATGAAAAAAAAAAGCTTCAATTCCCAGGAAGACTGCAAAATGCACATAGAGCAATTCTTGGCACGGAATGATAACCAGTTCTGAAAGGATAGAGTTATGATGTTGTCTGAACGATAGCAACAGTAGATTCAAAACGTTGAATATGCTGTTCAATAAAGTTAATGTCGAAAATTCAAAGGGTCTGTATATAGCCATATTATAGCTATTACAGCGCAACGTATTTTTGTTATAAATAGAATAGAAAAAGTTAAAAGTTCCAACACGAACTAACCTTTGCCCTGACTGAGTGAAATGAATAAGAGACGAGAGATTTGCTTGTGGAAAGCTTTATTTAACTTACAAGTGCTTACTCATATATGGAGTCTGAAGTACCTTTGTTTATATAGTTATAGGAGAGTTCTAATAAGTAACTTCCGCTTCCTTTGGTACCAAAAGGGAGACCTTTTTGATTACTTTATTACCACACTGAGTAACCCTAACACCTAACCCTAACCCTAGTTTATTATCTCGATAAACTAATGATTACCGAATTGCCGGAATGTCATTATATATATATTTTTATTTATATATCTATTTAGCAAACAGAAATACGGTGAGCTGTAATAGGTATAATTATTTAGTGTGGTGGGGACTAACCAAAAGGAACTAATAAAAAAAACATTTTTACCTACTAAACCGAACTTACGTTTTGACCAACCTAATAAATCTGGCTACTATACTTTTGTACCTCAATTTTCATCAAAAATGTTCACCCTTGAAAATATGTCAGTTTTGGACCAAACCAGACTGCTCTTTTGTATGAATTGAAATTGGGACAGAATGGAACTGGAGTTTGGAATAACGTCAATTTGGCACGAGCAACGGTGACCGTAAAAATGGCACTGGAAAAATGGCACAAGTAAAAAGAAACTAGGAACAAATGGCACATTTAATTAATCAAAACAGCAGTTTGGTGTAGTTTGTTTGTTTCAAACTGATCCCGGAAAAGTGCCCATCAGGAAAAGTACCCATCAGGAAAAGTGCCTATCAGGAAAAGTAACCATGGGAAATATATACCGATGCATACATCATATGTATTTAGCACTGATTACAGAAATAGTTAATTAGCAGTTTGAAATGGGGCCTGCATTTCCCGTTTGGCCTGGGCATATTGCCAGTTTTTCACGGACCAGTTTGTTCACTATGGAAGTGTTTTCAATCCCAACTATCTACCCCCCACAACTACTGAGACCATGTGCCGGGGTAAGCTATTGGTAAGTGATATTTTAGGCCCCTAGTGTAGTTAGTGTAGCTAAATGTACATGTATATACCCATACATGAATCATATGTATTTAGTACTGATTACAAAAATACTTAATGTGTAGTTTGAAATGGAGCCTACTGGCGAATTCATAGCAAACAAATTCATAGCAGGGGATTTCATAGCTAAATAGCCATGTCTATTTCCTAGCCACTTTTCATAGCCGAATGGATACGTGACCAACAACGTCTTAAGTAAAAGTATATATAATAATGGGTCCAAGGCCGGATTAGCCTATACGCAGAAACTACGCCACGGTGTAGGCCCCAAGACATTGAGCGGACCCACAAATAAAAAGCAATATAGAACTTATCACTATTCCCTTGGGATAAAGGTCAATACTAAATAATTGTACGGTTTGCTCACAATAAGTCCCGACTTTGTTTTAAATATTTGTACACATCTTATCATTATGCTTATGTTTCAATATACATTTCCCTATCAGTAAACTATTTTTACTATATTTTCTATAGTTTTGAGAAGGGTCATTTATATTCAAATGGTTCTCTACAAGTGTATTCCCCTTTAAACATAACTTCTGTTTAAACCATCACACTCGGATTTTACACCTGAAGAAGGCCGAAGAATGGATCGGCCGAAACGTCGTGTTTACAACACAAATAACAAGAAGGAGTTCAATCGTCCGAAGAACCATTTGAATATTTTTTACTATGTTTATGTTTCAATATAAACTGGCAGTTGTCCGTGGCAATACGTTCTCCATAATGACTGCGGGAACAGACAGAGTTGTCCGTTAAAACAATTTTTTTTTTATTCAACGGTCGTATTATAAAATTTAAATATGCGAACGCCGACATATAGTGGGCCCCCAAATTATGGGTGGCGTAGGGCCCATTGCTCTGCCTGGCCCTATTAGCGGCTTTGCACGGGTCTGGACACTTGGAGAAGAAACTGTTCACGAGCAACGGTGGTCCTGAAATGTCGCTTCCCCGGTGAGAATTGGATTCAAGAAGAGCCACAAGGAAACCCTCGAACGACATTGACGACAACTTACTGTGGAAGAGATATCTGGGGCCATAGTTTTGGCTCGTTCAGAAGGTTTCTGTGTCTCCTATCGCTGTTTCTCGTCGAATGTAAGTGACCGAAAACATTTGTAAAAAATGGGTTAATGGATTCCACATGAATTGGGGTTACCAGATGCAACAATGTAAACATGAGGTCAATCTATTCTGAAGGCAATTGACAGAATCCCTCCATTTCTTAAAAAATAACTGTCAAAAATCCGTGCATGTCATTGTAAACGGTCGTTTCGGCCGCGGACGTTTCAGCCGAATAAACGCCCATAAAGTCACAGGCCCATAAAGTCCCAATGTATGTAGCACGCTGCGTCGCCTACGAAACGTCATGAAGTCAAAAGATTTTCAGTCAGAGGCAGAACGTTTATTTTAAAATAAAATAATTAATTAAGTAATGTAATGCTTTTTGTTGGTAAATTTGAATTGAATGTATTTACTTTACTTTATTTACTTTAAAATAAAAACAAAATACTCGTTCAAGTAATCGTCAACTCATTTACGAGTATCTCGCTTTCCTTTCAAAACAAAACAAAATCGAAATAAATAAATCACCAAACCAACCTTTATTCAGTCAAATTTACAAACAAATACTACATTACTTAATTAGTACAAATTAAATTAATATATTACTTATTTTTTATTAAAAAACGATAGGCTTTTTATTCAATTTTATAGAACTAGTATCTCGCTTTCCTTTCAAAGCGAAACCGGCCCCGTCGGCTGGGGCCTAGAATACGCCGACTGCATTCCCTGCAGAGGGGTAAGACCCCCCCCCCAACAGGGGCCCGGCCCTGTCGGCTGGGGCCTAGAATACGCCGACTGCATTCCCTGCAGAGGGGTAAGACCACCCACCCCCCCAAAAAAGGCGCAACCAAAGTCGCAAGACTCTATTTTATAAAAAACCGTTCACCAAAGTCGCAAGACTCTAAGTAAAAAAAAGAAATAACCGTTTACCAAAGTCGCAAGACTCTAATTAAAAAAAGAATAACCGTTTACCAAGGTCGCAAGACTCTAATTATAAAAAAGAAATAACCGTTTACCAAAGTCGCAAGACTCTAATTAAAAAAAAAGAATAACCGTTTACCAAAGTCGCAAGACACTATTTTGGGGATTTTAAACTGATTTCGGTATTAAATGACCCATCAAGGGTTGATATGCCGGTAAACAAATAAATCAAAGCAAAACAAAACGAAATAAATCAATCACGAAACAACTTTTATTCATTCAAATTTAACAATAAAAACCATACTTTCCCGGTCGTGATTAACAACCCGTCTCCGTCCGCCGGCCTGCAAGAATATTTTTATATTAAACCGGTCCTTGGTGCAAAAAATGTTGGGAAACCCTGCCATATGTTAATAACCCAAACATGGATTGACAGAAAAGCAAAAACGGCATCGTTTTGAGGTCTCACTGCTTACTAGCAACAATAACGACTCATTTCCGAAACGTGTCATTACTCGTGATGAAAAATGAAGCCTCTACCATAATCGGAAACGCATGTTTCGATTAAAAGAATGCATGTTTCCCCCTTAAAATAGAGCGTTTTATAATTCATACCTTGCAATCTAATACAAGTGTCCCCCGCTTTTCGAAAGTTCGTTTTACTCCACTTTTTCGCTTTTACGAAAAAAAAGGCAAAAATAGCGTTCAGGGTTTGTTTTCCCGCGAGTCGTTATAGAGGCAGCGCACACCCAATTCCTCTCTCTCTCTCTCTCTCTCCTATATCCCAGTCTCCTGTATCTCCCGCTACCCCAACCTCCGATGACTCAGCCGTACATAACATTCTTAGGTCTGGGAACGCTCAAAAAAATTCTCCCAAATATATTAATAGTAATTGCTTCTTCGCTTCACCCCATTTTGGCCAACGAAAAATCATTATAGGAACGCTGCGCTTTTCAGAAAAAAGTTAATGATATCGAAAGATTCCTGAAAATATCCATCGACTGAAAAGCGGAATCGTTCTTTTATGATAGAATACACCATTGGCGTAAGGGTAGATACTTTAACCCATTAACTGTGGAAGGTGGTGAAGAGTAATAGTTATCCATTGCCAGATAAAAGCCCTTGTCCATTGCAAGTAATCTATTGCAAGTAATCTATTGATAATTATAAAGACAATGATTAATTAATTAATAATTAATTGGGAACCTATATCATCACATCGGTGTATTTATTGCTAAACGGGCGGCCGCTGTCTTGCCATGAGAGTGTCGTTAGCTCAGTGGTAAAGAGCAGGACCGCGTATAGGTTGCTTCCAGGGAAGATGCAGGTTCAATCCCCGCACGGCGCTCGTTTCTTTATTCATTTATACGATCTAGGGCGCCCGTTTAGCAATCGCTAACACCGATGCCGGGCTGATATGGGTTCCAATTAATTATTAATTAATTAATCATTGTCTTTATAATTATCGTATTCTGTCAGATACAAATTTATCCATTCCTTGATTTCAATTTATCTATTGCAAGTTATCCATTGCAAGGTAAAAGCCCTGACTCAGAGATATAACTGAATTGCTATCAATCACAATAAAACAGACATTTTATTGAGTTAGCCATGGAACTGCAACGACGGAAATTCACGTCATTCGCAGTTAATGGGTTCTAATGATTGAATAATGATGGCATGAATTTATATGAATACAAATATTCTGAAAACTTTTACATCAACCTAATATTTACGATAGATCAGCAGTATCTCTTTGTGTGTGTGTGTGTGTCTGTCCGTGCGTGTGTATGTCTGTCTGTGTGTGTGTGTGTGTGTGTGTGTGTGTGTGTGTGTGTGTTTGTCTGTGTTTGCATTACGGCAATATCTGACCGGGTAGCAATCGAAATGGGTACAGGTGGTAAAAAAAAATGTCCTCCTGTCCAAAAATAATTTTCCCCATTGTTGCCCTGACAATAAGCATGGAATTGACACCGTCTCGGTCGAAAAAGTCAGGTGGGCCTTCGTCGAAAAAAAAAGAAGGCAATATAAAAAAAGAAAAAAAAGAAGAAGGTAGGTGTGCTTAGCGTGCAGGAGCATCTAAATTATAGGTTACCTAACCACGTGACAGTGCGTCGCTTCTAAAAGGGGGACCCGCTTTGTCAAGATCACCGACCCTTGCAATCACGAAGGTGGCTTCTCGCTGTTTCGAGCGGACACACCCCAAAAGTCAGAAAGTCAATCAGTCAACATGTAAAGCAGTACAAAAGGGATTTTTTTTCTCCTTCTTTCTTAAATACTTTGATACACC
Organism: Architeuthis dux; assembly: GCA_006491835.1. Lineage (NCBI taxonomy): Eukaryota > Metazoa > Mollusca > Cephalopoda > Oegopsida > Architeuthidae > Architeuthis > Architeuthis dux. The sequence goes on along the minus strand of VCCN01006403.1, from coordinate 135,711 downwards.
TCACTGGTCAGGACTCCCGCCCCGCTATCATATGTTCTTTTTTTTTCTCACACTCAGAAAAAAAAATCACTAACCCGTTTATCAATTTATATGCTCTAGCTCTTGCAGAGCGAAACATTGGATATGTATACAGTATAATTGTGTACATTTTCGGTGGGCAGTTAATCTGTGTTTATCATTGTTCTGGGGTGTTGGCCATTTCGCGAAGGGGCGTCGGTCTAATCACGGGTTCAGATTATAACACGCCAGCGGTGACCAGAAGAAGAAGAAGAAGAAGAGGGCCTCCTTCTGTGTACCGATAGACAATGGTACGACACCACTGAGGTGACCTCTTCAGGGCGCAAGCATAGGCGAAGCGTATGGAGATCCTGAGATGCTCAGTCGACAAAATCCCTCCTCTCGGTTTCGTTGATGTAGTCCACGGGAAAGTGCGATACGGTTGGCATCGGCTTGGCTGAAGGAGCTGCCGGAAGGACGTCGAAGCTGACATCCAACCACATAAAGGGGGCTCCACTCCCTGGTTTGGAATCAGAGTTGTCCTTCTCCTAGACTTGTTTTCTAGAGGCTAGAGAGATCAGTATACCCTGCTATTTTACCCATAGCTAAGGGTGGAATAGATGGATTCATGCCTTTCCGAAGGGCATTAGTGCTAAGTGAACCTGCACTACCCAGTCTTCCCTGCTATTTTACCAATATTAGAGAAGAGATGAATGTATGCTTTTCCAAAGGGCATTAGTGCGTAAAAGGCCAGTCTTCTCTGATATTTTACCAACAGCTAGGGGGAGAATAGATGGATTCATACCTTTCCAAAGGGCACTAGTGCGAAGTGAGCGTGAACAGGCAAGTCTTCTCTGATATTTTATCAATAGCTAGGGGGAGAATAGATGGATTCATGCCTTTCAAAAGGGCATTAGTGCGAAGTGAGCGTGAACAGTCAAGTCTTCTCTGATATTTTACCAACAGCTAGGGGGAGAATAGA
>VCCN01006400.1:134641-146805 GCA_006491835.1 Architeuthis dux | reverse complement strand
AGGAGCAGTGTTTGACTGGAGCAGTCAGGTTTGTCATCTGTATTTTCATTTGAATGAAGTATTTCTTTCCTCTTGTTTAACAGCTTTTAATATATAACAGTGGTGATAGTCTTCCCTGCCCGGCTAAACGCGAGGCTAAACCCTAATACCTATCTCGAGATATTAATGAAGTTTATGAGTGCCTTGCAGAAAGTGAAACGAAATACATCTTAATATTTCGCTACACTATCATATCAAATATAGATTTGAAAGGGAATTGTCAAAACGTACCAAATTTTCCAAGCCTAGTACCAAATTTACCAATTTGGTTCGAACGTACCAAAAGTGTCAACTCTGGTTACAACCTCAATGGTTGCCCTGCACTTGTGATTTTGTGCCAGGCTAAGCTAAGCTTACATATACGAAGCTACGCAAAGACGCAGAGGCGTATCCGTTGAAGGAGGGGTCTATTTTAAAACGCTCCTAGACCCCAAATGAAGGGGTGCAAAATCTTTATAAATAGTAATTCATCTATTGCATTTCTACTGACATTATACAATAACAAGGATATATTTGTACATACATGAATTGCATAAATAATAATTCAACCTTTCGGGTTATTTTTCACTAATCAAGTGTCTATTTATTGCAAATGTTCCTTTTTCATCAAATCTCTTTAAACGTTGGAGGAGCCCCTCAAGGAGCAAACGCCCCAACCCGCCAAATCTGTAGCTATCTCTAGCTACGCCACTCACCCTGGATTACAAAAAGAAACAAGTGGTTTGCTATTGGCTAAGCTCCAGGTGACGTCACCAGAAATGTCCGTGACCAACAACTTTTTGAACAATTTTACGGCGGCTTTTAAACAGAAAAACTTTTGATGCACAAATCCACCCAGCCGCTTCCTTCTGCCCACCCCTATCCTCAGTCATATTTCAAATCCTCTGTACTCTGCCGACACTGTCCTTCCACACCTCGTCGTCCACTTCTCTCAATCGTTTCCTGGTCTACGCTATCTAAGGGACGAAATAATGTTGTGGATTAGAAGTGGTTTGAAGGGGGTTGATATCCCTTATAAGCATCAGTAGAGAGCCGTGTTCAAAGTCTACCCACCCAAAGTCGCCATTCCAGGACGTTCCCTTTGTGTCCGTCGATGACTCATGTCTCTGACATGCGACTAAATTTGCCCTAGAGTCATTACTCGTCGGGGTGGGTTGAGCTTTTTTGTCTTTGAATTTCTGGCTACTTCGTCCATACTCTCCTTTTTCCAAATGTATATCCTTTTTCTTCATACTCTCCTTTTTTCACCTTACTCTCCTTGTTCTACTTTCTCACAATTTTTTCACCTCTTTTCCTTACTGATCTTTTTATCCTTACTCACTCTTTTCAACTTACTCTTCTTCTACTTACACTCCCATTTTATCTCTTTTTCTGACTGTCTTTTTTTCTCTTACTCTCTTTTTCTTCTTACTCTCTTTTTCTTCTTATTCTCTTCTTCACCTTTTCTTCTTTTTCTCCTTCCTCTCACTTTTTCCTCTTTTCCTTATTCATTTTGTTATTCTTAACCTCCCTTTCACTTTACTCTTCTTTTTCAACCTACTCTCCCTTTTAATATCTATTTCTTATTCTCCTTTCCATTCTTACTCTCCCCTTTTTATCTTATTCTCCTTTTACTTGTTACTATCTCTTTTTCATCCTTACTCACCGTTTTTGCCCCCTCACTTTTTTCTTAGTCATTTTGTTCGCCTTACTTTCCTTTTCCCCTTTCTCTCACTTTTCACCTTACTCTTCGTTTTCTACTTTTGATCCTTACTCTCCCTTTCAACTTTACTGTTCTTTTTCTACTTAATCCCCCTTTTACCTCTTGTATTACTCTCCTTCTTCCCCTTCAGTGTTGCCAATTAAGATTTGGGGCGGGGGGGTCGAATATGTGTGTCCAGTGTTGCCAATTTAAATGTTTTGGGGTTTTTCTTTCTCGAATATGGGAGTCCAGTGTTGCCAATTAAGATAGTGTTTTTGTTTTTTCTTCGAATATGTCAGTCCAGTGTTGCTAATTTAGATGGGTTTTTTTCTCTAATTTTTTAATTTTGTAGTCCAGAGTTGCCGAGATGTTTTCTTTTCAGTTTTTCGAATTTGGGTGTGATTTGATCTAGATTTGAAAAGTTGAAAAAACATCTAAATATGCAACACTGCCATTTTAAATATTTCTCTCATTTTAATCCTTACTCTCCCTTATTCAAATGTATCTTATTTTCAACTTGACTCTCCCTTTTTCACCTTACTCATCTTTTTCTAATTACTATTCCTTTTCTCCTTCTTCTTCTTTTTCTACTTACTCTCCCATTTTATCTCTTTTTTCCACACCCCTTTTTTAATTCTTACTCTCCTCTTACTTGTTACTCTCGTGTATCATCTTACCCAACCCCCGTTTAAACTTACTCTCCTTTTCATATTATTCTTCCTTTTCTTCTTACTCACACCTTTTCACATCTTTTATCCTTATTCTCCCCTTTCATCTAGCTTTTTTTCTATTTACTCCCCTATTTTATCTGTTTTACTCTCCCTTTATCATTGCTCTTCATGTTCACCTTACTCTCCCTTTACTTGTTACGGTATTCAATTTACTCTCCTCGTGGTCATTTTTTTTTCAACTTTTCCCCATCTCTCATTATTTTTATCTCTTTGCCTCCTTACGCCCATTTTTCACCTTACTCTTCTCACTCTAATTACTCCCCCTTTTCACTTCGTTTATTACTCACCTTTTTATCTTTACTCTCCCTTTTCGCTCTGCTCACCTTTTCTTCTTACTCTTTTCTTCATTCTCTCATGTTATCACCTCTTTCTTATTGATTTACCCTTTCTCCTCATTTTTAACTTATTCAACTTCTTTTTTCACTCTCATTTTTATCCTTACTCTCCTCTTTTCACCCTACTCTCCTTTTACTTGTTACTCTCCTTTTTTCACCTTACTTTCCTTTTTCACCACTTACCCATTATTTTTATCTTTAGTCTCCCTTTTCATCTTACTCCTTTTTCTACCTCCCATCCCCTTTTATCCTTGCTCCCCTCTTACCAATTCCTTTTATCTTTAGTCTCTCTTTTCATCTTACTCATTGTTTCTACCTACTCTCCCATTTTATCTTTTTTACTCCCCTTTTTATCCTTGCTCTCCTCTTTTACTCTGTTTTTTTTTCTCACTTTACTCTTCCTATTGTCACTTGTTCAAGTACTCTAATTATTTTACTCCTTACCTTCCTCATTTTACTTACTCTCCCATTTCACTTTCATTTATTTGTTCTCTGTCTATATGTCTGTCTGTCTCAGTCTCTCTGTCCTCTTTCTTTCTTCTGACTCTTTTTTGTCAAACTCCAGGACAGAGTTGAGTTTACTTTCCCATGTAACAAGATTCACCGTTATTTGAACTCATGACCTAGTGATTGCTAGCCGGGTGTCTTACTGCCTGAGCTAAATTGACAGGTCTTAGATATTAATGAAAATGTATCATAAACATATACATGGGCTTATTTCATTTTAATAAATAAATATAGAAAAAAATGTTTTTTTTATAATCTTTGTTTATTATATACACAATACAAATGTTGCAGTAATCATCTTCAGTCGGAATAGAAGTAGGAGTGGAGTTTGACTCTGCAGCAGCCAGTCTTGTCTTCCTTGTTCTTCTGATTATTCTCCTCTCTCGGAGGGAGGGAGGAGGGGAATAATCAGAAGAACAAGACAAGAGACAAAAGAAAAGGAAGACTAAAGGGAACAGTAAAAGAAAAAGAAATTTAAAAAATAAAATGAAAAATAGAGAAAGAAGAGTAAGGTGAACAAAAAGAGTAAGACGAAAGAGTGAGGAGGGCAAAAACGGAGTGTATGGGTAAAATGAAGAGAAAGAATAAAAAAGGGAGAGGAAGGAGAGTAATAAGAAGGTGGAGTAAGTATAGTGTGGAGAGTTAGTTGAAAGAAGGAAAGTAAGGAAAATGGGAAGTAAAAAAAGAGATAAAAAGGGAGAGTAAATAGATAAAGAAGAGTAACGGGAAAAGGGAGAGCTAGGATGAAAAGATGAACAAGATAAAGAAGTGAAAAAGTGAGAGGAATTAGAAAAAAGGAAAGTAAGGTGAACAAGACTGGATGCTGCAGGGTCAAACTCCATCCCAACTTCTATTCCAACTGAAGATGTTTACTGCAACTTTTGTATTGTATATATAATAAATACAAAATCATAAAAAAACATTTTTTTCTATATTTATTTATTAAAATGAAATAACCCGTGCGTATGTGTATACGAATGTCTTCTTTTATCTATGTCTCTATTATCTTCTATGTCTGTATTTTACTTCAGTTTATGTTTTTTACCCTTTCTTTAATTCGTTAAGCCAATTGTTCCCCCTTTTTTATTTTCTCTCATCTTTTAGAGTAAGTCAGACGTCTACAAAATAGACTTGAGGCATTGTGCAAAGAAGATAGAAAGAATTGGTCAAAAAACATCAAATATACTAACCACAAAATAAGTAGAAAGTTTGCACATTTATTTAAGTCTACCTTCTGTCATTTTGAAAAGAGTCAGTATTATTCCAAGTGTTGTTCCGACTATTTAACTTTTATGAAATCTTTATAAAATATCATTTGCTCTCCAGTGTTGTTATATTTGAAGGTACCCCAGCTAGTATTAATATAAAGACAACGAATGTTTTTTCGTTCGTTTTTTTTGTTATCGTGTATAAGTCTTATAGCTGCCCAAACGACTGCACCCTTGGAGCTGAAAATGTGCCTGTTAGGGTAACTTGACCCTAGGATGAATATGGGATAGGTGGAGCTAACCTTCGAGGTCCCTATAGGTTAATTTAGGATCCAAACTACTTGTTCCACCCTAGTTTGTAAGCTTATATTTAAAAGTTGATTTATTTATTTTTGTTGTTTTTAATGTTACCACAATATTTCGGTTGATCCATTCTACGGGTTTCTTCAGGTCTACAATCCGTATGGAAGATACTTTCTGTAATTGTTAGATGAGTCAATATTATTTCAAGTTGCTCGGACTATTTAACTCGTTCTTTTGGTTGCTTTTATAGATACCACAGCGTTTCGGCAAAACCATTCTCCGGGCTTCCTCTGATGTACAATCCCTATGGAAAGAGGGAAGTTCTTTTTTTCTTTCTCGGTAGTGCAAACCAAAAAGTATAGAGTAATAGTTAGTGGTACTGGGTGAAACTAAGCCGCCTAGGGCTTCTCTCTTAATACGGATTGTACACCAGTAGAAGGCTGTAGAATAGATCGACCGAAACGTTATAGCAGACCTTCCAAGTCTCACGCATTCTGCGTGAGATACACGCATTTTGATACATCTCACGCTTACACGTATGAAAGGAAAATTCTCACGCATTTTATATAAAAAAAAGTTAATTTCAGTAGCTGAAACGCAATTTTAGTCAATCTTGGATATATAATTTTCAAAATATTCTGGGGGAGCAGGCCAGACTCCCATAGAAGCAAAAAATAAAAAAGTGTTCCTCCCTTTTTTTTTTTGGGGGGGGGGCACACGTTTCTCACTATTCCTTAACATTGAAACTTGACAGGTTTGGTCACAGTAACAACAAAACGAATGAGTTTCGTTGTCCGAGCAATTCTTGAAATTGTTTAAGCAATAAGTATACATAGAATAAACCATCGCTATAGCGGACTAATTGGGGAGGGGAGGGGTGTCGTTACAGCCGAAAGTTCGTTATACCCGATGGTTTCCCCTCGTTTGGTAAATAAGTTCGGTAGTTCGCGGCATTGAACGAACATCGTTCGGTAAATAAGAAGAACGTTCGTTATGGTCCACGTGTACACATCATTTATTGAACTTTGTTCGGTAAATTCGAAGTCAGTTCGGATGGATCCACGTGTTCGTTAACCCGAAATTCGTTCTATCGCGGTTCGTTATAGCGAGAGTTTACTGTATTTACTTTAGACTATCCATACACACAGTTTGTCTTTTTATTGTTTATAACGGTGCGGCAAACGAGCATCATCTACAAGCAGCATTTATCGTCTGGAACAGGGGGGGTCAGCAAACCTTTTATTTTAGAAATGTGTTCATGTCTTGCGGGCAAAAGCGAATAAAATATGACCATACATGGCTATGGAAACAGCTTGTGCGTTTTAATTAATTAAATACTTTTCAATGAAATGAAGCCTCTTCCACAAAAAACGTTAAGACGTTCGTTTTCATGATTTTATGTAAACTTATTAAATACTTTTCAGTGTATTTATCATTAAAGGAATATGTATCTAAGCTTCCATGTACTATCAATCAATGAGATCTATGACATTCATTTTTGGTGGACAAAATATTGTCAAATTGTAATTCAAATTGTGTAGGAATGCGTAGTGTTAAGATATCTTTAGCTATAAAACATTGATCCATTTGAGGCCACTGCAAAAATAAGAATTCTTTTTTCAATACTGAATTTTATTGTTCGCTAAACAAAGATAGATGACGAAAACAAAAATGTTTGTATGTAACGTCACATATTCAAAGAAGTTGGTGGGCCGGATAAAATGAGACAGCGGGCCGTCATTTGCCGACCCCTGGGCCGGAATATTCCTACAAAAGTCCTATTTCAATCGACAAACTACACTCAAGTCGCAACTTCAAATGGATTGATATTTTAAACATACGCCAACATCACTCAACTCAAACTAATATCTTCTTCTCTCATCACTGCAGCGATGCCATTTCCAGCCACTCAATCAATGACGCCACGGTTTCCCGAGTCCACGCCCTTCAGTGTTCTTGCCCACACCAATCTATTCTCTTTCCTTCCCTTCGGTCGGGATAGCCGAACAAACGTTGCAAAATGCGTTCTGCAAATAATGCAAGCACTATTCAACTACCAGACATTATCAACGTTGGAATTGAAAATCATTTGCCAAGTTTTAAGAACTCGAGCAACTTGACCATGACAAAGGAGGGGGGGGAGATCTTCAGTTCACTCAAGAGTAATGGAACATTTGTTATATTTGTCTACCGATACGAGAGAAGTCGTGTGGTTTCTTGCGCTCAGGCATCAACGACCGATGACTGTGGTAAACGCTGAGAGGGGACATAATTAGTAGGTTTTCAATCCAGGGAAGACTGTCGTTTGCAATGAATCGAAAATGATAGAGAGTACTGAGACTTAAAAAGACTTCTACTTGTACTGCGAGCGGGGGGGTGGTTGGAGACGGCGGTCGATGGCTTGGGCTGTCGACTCTGACGGACAGGCCATTGGGCTTGGGTGTTTCTGTCACGCCCATGATCCAACGTCTGCGAGGTCATCCTCTTGCCTTTTTGTTTTCGTCTATCATTTCACTCTCTCTTGCAGTTCTTCACATCTGCTTCCGGCTTGCTAGGCCCGTCGAAACTTCACCAGCTGATTGATTACACTGGTCAACACTAATTTTATTTCCAACGATATTAGAGCGATTTTAGGGTAAGTTTGGGGCACTGATTCCAAATATGGCATCGGTTTACTAGATTGTCTCTATTTTTTTTAGATAAAAGATGTCCCCGTATTTGTGAATTCAGCTCGCTCAGCCTTCAGAGCCACCGACATTTTCACGTATCTACATTTGTTGCTAAATTTATCTCAAGGTATTTGGTCACCTAACTGATTTCAGATGTAATGTAGTATAAAAAATTAAACAAGAATCCAAAGTGAAAGTGAAAGTAGCCTAGTAACTTTCAATAAATCTTTATTGTCGGAAATTGAGTAATGGGCTATGGAAAAAGTGGTTAAATTTTGGGACAAATCCAGTAACTTTTAAATAGTTATCTCCTCTATATCGTAGCTGTATGTCCACACAATATCTCTAAAAGATCTCAATGAATTTCAATGAAAATTTGTACTTTGTACTCCACTATATTGGTGTAAAATCATAATTTGAGGGGTACCCATTATCTCAAAGACTAGTGCCAATCCGGCAAAACTAATATCATTTTTGGATCCAGCACCCCCAAAATACCTTCATTGGCAACTAAAAATACATTTCCTTTTGTTTATGCGTTATTGATTGTAAATTGATTACATCGTTTAAAACGGTTGCTTTCATTTGTACTGCGACACATGGAGTAATATTTCTCGTGGAATACAGGTATTCTCTATTTTCGAAAGTTCACTCCATTTGGGGGGTTTTACGAAAGGAGCCAAAAGGCGCAAATAGCGTTCAGCGTTTGTTTTGCTTTTGCGAGCCGTTATCGAGGCAGCTCGCACCGTCTTCCTCTGTCTCTTCTGCACCCCAGTCTCCTGTACCTCCCACCATTCCAACCTCCAACGACTCAGCCTAACATACCATCATCATTATTTTGGGGTCTTGGAACGCTCAAAAAATGTTTCTCATATAAATTAACGATAATAGCCATTTCGCTTAACGCCAATTCAGTTTACAAAAGGTTTTAATGGAAACGCTTTTCTTTTTTTCGGATAGCGGAGGAAGCCTGTATATATTCACATTTGGAGTAGATACTGCTAGGTGTCTTATGCCGTAATTATGTACGAGTTGATCGCTACGGCTGGAATTCGATATTTGCATTATCTGTGAATGGTTGGTCGGTTTTGCATTTGCCTTCGATCGAAGATATGAAACTTACGATCAGTTTCGACTCAGATCAAATGTTTCCACATCACGTTATTCCAGTGGTTCTTAACGTTTTTTAAATCTCAATAAGACGATTTTCGGTCGGTCTGTCGGTCGGTTCCGTTTATGTAAACAGCAGAAAGAGGAAAGAAGCGGGTATTTTCCAGCTGTTATAGTTTTAATAAGAGAATGTGTGACGTCTTTAAAATAATATCTATTTTGATCAACAGATGACGTTTGTTTTTTTACAGTTTTGCCAAGTATCATTTGTTATTAATAGTTAAAACTGTCTTCAAAAATGGCAAAAATCAGCTAAACTTTGCAATTCCCAGCTAACCTTATAGCTAAAAATGTTATATATAATCATTTAAAGCCCACTTATTAAATAAAATAACCATACACTAAGGCTCCATAACAAATTATTGATAAGAATTGTACACTTACTTTAATCCAAACTTACTAATTGTTTTTTTAATAGCCAGATTTTCGGGTGAAACATCCTCAACTTCCTCTTCTTCCTCCTCCTGCTACTACTACCGAAACTAGTAATGCTACTACTACTTCGTTTAGAATCCCTTTGAAATCAGAAATCACAGATATGGACGTAAGGATGTTGGACGCATCGTGGAACTTATGGTTCTTGTTTACTCTATGCTCCACCTCGACAGCTCAAAGATTGATGTCCCCCTTACAATAAAAAAATAATATATTTATATATCATGTGGCAAATTCTTGGTTAAAAAACTTAAGAGCATTTACAAAAATGTTTGTAATTTTGTTATTGTGTGAAATCTTGTAACAAAAACGCAATGTCTACATCGCTTTTATACCTCACAAAGTTAATGAGTTTAGAATTAGTTACTATGGAATCTATAATAATATTTGTCATTAGGATTGAATAGTATTGTATAATTAGGATTTGATCTATAACAAGACTCAGTTTTGAGCCAGGGAACGCTTTTCGCTCTTCATACCCAAATTCTAAATTGGCACCAAATATATTCAAATTGCCCCCTTGTGGGGCGTGCGCCCGACGTTCAGAATCATTGCGTTATTCCAGAGTATTATTCACACGCATTCAATCATAGAAATAAAAATTAAAAATTCCGAAATATTTTTTTGTTTTCCTTGGCTAAGCAGCAGTACTTTCGTCTACATCACTTTAGCAAATACCAGTTTTGTCTAAAATCACTTTTGTTCCCACAATATCTCCAAAAGTTCTCAATGAATTTCAATGACATTTTGTCGAATGGCTGGACATGGGCTAAGGAAGAATTGATGGAATTTTGGTGTGGATCCAGGGATTCTTTTCGATTGGGAGATGTTTTTATTAAGTTTTGGATGGAAAAGTCCTTGGATCCACCCCAAAATGTCACCAATTCTTCCTTAGCCAATGGCCAACCAATCTTTTGTAGATATTGTGGGAACAAAGTGCTTTTAGACCAAAGTGATTTAGACAAAACTGATATTTGCTAAAGTGATGTAGACGAAAGGGCTGTACCCAAAAGTGATTTTAGACCAAAGTGATTAAGGCAAAACTGATATTCGCTAGAGTAATGTAGACGAAAGAACCGTAATCCGAACTAACCTATCTCTTGTAATTTGGATAAGTTTTATATCCGACAAAATATGATAATTATAAAGATATTTTTATTAGTTGAGAACCTGTATGTGCCCAGCGCCGGTGTGAACGACTGCTAAACTATCGGCCTAAATCGTAAATGTGAATAAAGAAACGAGCTCCGTGCGGAGATCGAACCCGCGTCCACCATGGAAGCAACCGTATACGCAGGTTCTGCTCTACCAACTGAGCTACCGAAGTTCTCATAGTCTTTTAATCCCACACTTTGCTGGTCTCACTATTCTCACGGTCGTATTTAGGCACGAATATGTCATACTGTCGGCATAGAGAACCACATTACACACCAATAAATTCAGATACCCGGGTAGCGTCTTCACTGAAAATTAAAAATTAGACAGACATACAGACTCGAGTACAACATACCATGGAAATCAAGGCTCGGCTGATGAACATCATCTTTCTTCCCATGCTGACCTATCAGTGTCAAACGTGGACACTGACCAAAGCTCAGGAGATAAAGATCACCACCTGTAAGATTAGGTGCCTGTGACCAGCAGCTATTTGCTGCTGGTCACAGGCACGAAGACGAAGAGAAACTTGATTAGCAATGAAAACATCAGAAAAATCGTCTGAGCAATACCAATCTACAAATGCATTCAGCGCCGGGGAATTAAATGGTTCGATCACCCGATAAGAATGCAACCGAACAACCAGCGTCCAGAGCCTACAATGTCAGAGGTTGAGGCCCCCGGGAAAGAGGACGCCCTTGCAGGCTTTGGATCGTCCACCCCCACATCTTTCTCTTCCTCTCTTTTTCACCTCTTTTTTCCTTCTTCTTCTTCTCTATTTTTCCACCTCATTTCCACCTCATTCTTATTCTCCCACCATTTCTCTTTATTAATCTGCTTTGTCACCCCCCCATTTCCACCTTCTACTGTCTCCTCCTTCTCGTTATTCTTCTGCTTATTGCCCACCTCCATCTTTTCTTCTTCCTCCTCGACTGTTTTTTCTTCACTTCCTTCCTCATTTTCTGTTCTACTCTTTCTCTATCTTCCTTCCTCGTCGTTCTTGTTCTTCTCCTTCTCCCGTTTGTGCCCCCCCCCGATTATCCTCCGTTTTGTTCTTTTCTTTTTACTCCCCGTTCTGCTTATTATTTCTCCTCCTCTTCCTCTTTTCTGACAGTTCTTTCTTTCTTCTTCATCTTCTTATATATATATATATATATATATATATATATATATATATATAGAGAGAGAGAGAGAGAGAGATAGAGAGAGAGGGGGAGAGAGAGAGAGATAGAGAGAGAGAGATTATGTGGATGTGATGGAATCCGACAGAATTGTAGATGTAGTTAGACAATGTGACAGTGTGGAAATCAAAGATTGAGAAAAGCGTGTTACGTTTCAAACATATTTATTATCATGAAGATAAGCCTTTATGCATTTCGTCGCTGCGGGTAACTTCATCAGAAACGTGACTATCCATGCTGGGATAGTCGAAAGAAGTGAACTGTTGTTTTTGAGGAACCTGCTGAAAATTCTGTGTATGGTTTCGAGCAGGTGGGGTGGGGGAGTTTAGATTAGGTGGTTCTGTGTATCAGCTATTAAGTTCACGTTCACACCTCCTGAAGAAAAGATCGGAAAGCCGTATATCGCTGTATCCCCGCCCCCCTCAACGCCTCGCTGGAAGATCTTTTAAAAAGTTTTGCATAACTGAAAATCAGACGACACAATCAAAAGCCTTTTGTGTATAGAATGTAATGGTATTTTAGAAAGTTTGTTTTAAGGTTGGCACACATCTCTAAACACAAGAAAAGTATTTAAAATATTTCTTTAAAAAGAAACAGGTCCGGTTAGTCACTCAATAGAAACCGTCTCGTGACCAACGTCTATTAGCGGCATGCCGTGTTGGGGGTGATCAATTAAAATATTTGAAAAAAAGGAGTGATCAATGAATAAGTTACTTCGCTCGTATGTTGTTGCGCAGTGATCACTAAAAA
>VCCN01006400.1:35691-47333 GCA_006491835.1 Architeuthis dux | reverse complement strand
GACCCACAAACCAAGAAACTCACACTGTTCATTATTAGGTTATATATGTTTATCAGAAAAATTACATTTTTAAGTATAGAAAAAATATAAATATCTAAGTAAATTAAGTCATTCAGCCGCCATGTTTCATTTACCCTTCATTCACCCCTCCAGTTTCATTCACACTCGAAATAATTTCATTCACCAGTTTAAGAAACATTGCTTTATGCTTTTTCCCTTCCATTTTTCTGAATTTCTTCATTCATTTTTTTTTTCAATTGTGTTCTTTATTCGCTCGTTCCAATTTTTGTTTATCGTTCATTTCATCAGGCATTTTTTTTGGTTTTTCTTTTTCTTGTTTTGGTGTATTTCTTGTCTGATTTCTTTCGTTTATTTTTGTTTTTCCTTCACTTTGTTCTTTATCCCTTTTTCTTTCATTTTCATTGATTTTTCTTTCATTTTCATTGATTTTTCTTTCATTGGTTCAGTTATTTCGTTCACGGGTATTTTCCTTTTTTTCTTTTCCTTTATTCAAATTTCTCTCTATATTTCATTCTTGTTTGCGTTCCTTCCTTTCTTTTCGACATTTTTTATTTCTTTTTTCATTCATGCTTTTTTTTCTTTTTCTCTTGTACTAATCTTTCATTCTTCCTTTCATTCATTGCTCATTCTTTCCTCATCTTTGAATTACCATGCAGCTTCTTTCAGTTTGTATTTTTCTTTCATGCATTTTCTTCTTCTCTTGGTGCTTTATTATATTATCTTATTATGTAAAAGCCCAAATCAAATTTGTTGGTTTGCTGGTTTGTCTGTTCACTCACGAGGAAAGTGGAGAATGATTTTATATATCCAGGAGGCATTTGTTGTAAAAGCTGAAAGGAAACGCAAAGAGAGAGAAGGAAAGAAGAAAGACGAATAACACGTTTGCCCGAACATCCCCACCTAATACCCCACTGCCTGTCCCCTTATCCTGACCATAGACTTTACTCCTTCAACCCGACTGCACTACACAAAATGTTCGACAGGCAGTTTTTATAGCAATATAAATAAAATAAAAAAGGTCCGAATTTTCAAAAAAAACAAGCGGGCACTAACTAGTGAGCAATTTAGCATAAACTTACATTGCATATTGAACCTCACCTCTAAAAATCTATTTGGGAGGGGATTTTTAAAAGGCAAAACAACACCATTTTCTCTACTCATTGAAGGGAGTGTGTGCACAATTTCAAGTTTCTGTTATGAACGGTTAGAGCTGAGCGAAGTCATACATAGATAGATACATAGATACACGTAAATGTCAGAAAACGTGAATAACCTAAACCCATAAATAAACCAGTGTTGTGGATAATGCTGAGTAATCTAAGCGCAAATCTATTCCTCTCGACAACTTGACATAATTCGGCCATTTTCTCTCTGCTTCAATTTTATTAAAGTTGTTTGTGTTTAATCTAAATTAAAAGAAAATACAATCAACATTTTGTTTGCAATAAATACATCTATACTAAAATATATATGTATAATTTATCCATACGTAAATAAATCCCGTCAATTTTTGACGGGTACTACGCTTGTAATAAATATGTTTCCTTCCTTCTGTTATTCATTCAGATTTCCTTTTTTCCCTCTTTTACCGTTCACTATTTCTTTTTTCCTTTTTTATTCCTCCTTCTAATATGGTTTCCATTTCAATCCTTCTCCTTCATTTCTTTTTAAGAAATAATGACAAAATGGCGGCTTTCGTATTAATAAAAAACGTTATGGCAGACGATAAAAAAACAAGTCTTTTCTACTTTTGACCGTGTCTAACAAAAAGTACTAAATGTTAAACGTATTCATTAAACCCCATGAAGTATACGGTTGAATATATAACATTTCACTGCTGCAGCTATTCATTCACTAAGAAGCAAGTTGTTTTTTTAGGAATGAATAGTTCTATATTTGACAGAATACTGGACGCCATTTCTCCCCCCAAAATGACTGGAAAGTCACCGTCTGTTATATCACCAGTCATTTTAGATTTTATAATGTAGAACGTTGTCTCTACTTTCCAGCTGAAATTCACGTTCACCGATCGCTCAGCGTCTTGACATTGTCATCAAATCATTGAATTAATGTTTCCATACTAACACCTCATTTTATTTTATTTTATTTAAATGAGGTTTTCACTCGTCCCCACCATTAGTGTACATAAATCATGGGAATGTAGATTAAGCCCTAAAGAATGAATATTATGGTAAATGCGAAGTATGACATTGTTTTGATGAATTCTTTTGGTGACAGAGAAATTGTATTACTGATACTATTGTTCGGACTGAGATCCTCATCTTGGTTGTCATTTTCACGACGTTTCGGCCGATGTACCAAGTTGGGACGGTGGCCTAGATAACTAAAGCGTTGGTTAAAAAGCGTCTGACTGTTGAGTCATCTGTAGGTTGTGGGTTCAATCCCAGGCAGGAGCACCACAACTGAAAAATTAACCACGAAATAATTTCTAGGACATGGATAGTGGAATGAGGACAGTATACCCCCGTGGATCAAATAAAGGGTTCAGTTCAATAGTTCCGGTAAGTTACCGACAAAACTTGACACCTGAAGAAGGCCGGAGGGTACATCGGCCGAAACGTCGTGAAAATGACAACCAAGATGAGGATCTCAGTCCGAACAATAGTATCAGTAATACTAACACCTCATCTCAGAAATACCGAACTCAGTTAGAGAAATTGTAGTACGAATGGGTCACAAATGAATCTAGTTAAGAGTAAGATAGAATAAAGAAGACCAACACCTTTTCCTGCAACTCCCCTACGACCCTGTACCAAATACTTTGTATAAAGTATAAATAAACATTGAATTAATGTTTTATTTCTGATCTCATGATAATTGCCTGGAAAGCTGTGAATACAAGACTGTAAGATGAGGCTTCATTTTTATCTGGCATTCCCACTCTGCGACGGGAAACCAATAAAGTCTGTACCGTAAGGGGTGCTCTGGGTGGTAATGATGCTGCGGTCCCGAAACCATGCCTGACCACAAATTGATTTTTGCAGCAGCGTGTGTATGAAATTATATATAAAAACGAAATCCTTTTTCAAGGTAATATTTTGCATTTACTGTCATAGACAACACATGTTTCCTGCTGAAATAAAGGAACATCATTTTTTACACATTCGTACCATATACTATCAAAAACGACAGCTATATGTGGCCCAGTGGTAGAGTACTCGCCCCATGTTCGGTAGGTCGCACGTTCAATGCATGGCCGAGTAATACCAAAAACTTTTAAAATGATACTCGATGCCTCTTTGCTAAGCACTCAGCATAAATAATTGGATTGAGAAAGCCTGGAGAGGGAGGGGCTCCGCCAGGCTATCTTGCTCAAGACAGAGACGTGAAAACATTGGAGCCCTTACGACACGGTACAGCGACCCGAAGATCCTGTACTAGGACAATGGACTATGCATCTCCTCACATTTGCGCTGACTCCGTGACCTTATCTTTGCAGTTGCATCCCGATCAACCGATTAATCAAATTCATCCATAAATTTCCCATCTTCCTGCTCGAAGCGACTCCGAACCCCTATTTCCGGCGATTGATGAAGTCCTGTTTGTTGGTATCTTGCCAGGATTCATCTGTTTGTTTGTTCACTTGGCCCCAGCCTCGTTGCCCAAAACCGCCAGAAATGGTTAAACGCTGTCGTAATATTTATTACACACTGGAGAGTAAAAGGGAAAGAAGCACAAAGGATTTCCATTGTCGTTTGCTCTAAGCACCCAGCGTAATAAAACACTTCTTCGAACAATAATTAATTCAAAATCATTCTAGGCGACATTTTCTGGGAGAAAGGTCGCCAAAGGTACGTATGTATGTATGTATGTATGTATCATCTTCCGGCTTGCTAGACCTGTCGAAGCTTCGTTCTGCTTATGGTATCCCCCAATGGTCACTCATCTAGGTACTGACCAGGCTCGACGATGCTTAATTTCGATGATCTTCCGGTGTATCCAATGTGATTTGGCCATAACCCTTAGCCTCGGGGAGATGTTCCTCAATCATAATCCTTGTGCTGAGTGCTTAGTGGAAAGGCATTGAGTACCATATTTTAAATCTGTTGTATGACTCGATGGTGTGTTGAATCTCGACCTACCGAACACGGGGCGGGTACTTTGCCACTGGGCCACGTTGTTAGGTATGTCGACGCCTGTGGTGCTGGAGAATAGTCAGGTTCAGCGCAGCGTAAATGTCCCCAGCCTTTGAAGTTGTCGTTCAGCGGTACGTAGCTCTTTGAATAATGAAGATTTATGGTTCAAAATGGCACCCTGCAGTGACGTCATTCGCAAACTGCATTCTCGCCAACCAACACAGGCTCTCTGTTCCTTTTACCCCGCCATCCCTCGCCCTTTTTAGCGTTGTTTTCCCTCGGGAGAAACCTGTTGCCAAATATGCACTTTAGTGATTTTCCTCATAGTCTCTCTCTCTCTGTCTCTCTCTCTCTATCTCTCTCTCCCTCTCTCTCTCTCTCTAACTCTCTTTATGTTTATCTCTGTCTCTGTCTCCCTGTCTCTCTCTCTGTTTCTTTCTGTCCGTGTCTCTCTGTCTCTGTCGCTCTCTTTCTAACTCTCTGTTTCTCTCTCTGTTTCTCTCTGTCTCTGTCTCTGTCTCTGTCCCCCTGTCTCTCCCTTTCTGTCTCTGTCTCTCTCTTTCACGCTCTTTTCTTTTTTCTAGTTTCTCTTCTTTTTAAATTTGTCTTTTTACTTCTTTTTCTCTTCTCTCACTCTCACACTCTCTCTCTCTCTCTGTCTCTCCCTTTCTGTCCCTGTCTCTCTCTCTCTTATTCTCCCTACCTTCTCTCTCATAATCTCCCTACCTTCTCTCTTCTTCTCTTTTATTCTCCCTATCTTCTCTCTTTCATACTCTCCCTACCCCTCTCTCTCTTTCTCTCTCTCTTATTCTCCCTATATTCTCCCTTTCACACTCCCTCTCTCTTTCTCTCTCTCTTATTCTCCCTATCTTCTCTCTTCCATACTCTCCCTACCTTCTCTCTTTCCATTTTACTCACCCTACCCTCTCTCTCGTACCCTCCCTACCTTCTCTCTCTTACCCTCTTTACTTTCTCTCTCCTATTATCCCTACCTTCTCTCCATTACTCCCCTACCTTCTCCCCATTACTCTCCCTATCCCCTCTCTCTCCTATTCTCCTTACTTTCTCTCTCTCTCCCTATCTTCTCTCTCTTACTCTCCTTCCTTCTCTCTCTCTCACCCTCCCTTCTCCCCTTGAGAATAATTGTTCTTTTGATCAGCGATCAAGTGGTTAAATATTGAGAGTTTCTTTCTCCTCGCAAATACAATAAAAGCTTCCATTACAAAACAAAAAAGAATTTTAAAAAAGCATTAACATAACATAAACTTACATAATCTTTAATGTCATTTCTGTAGGGACAACGCAGTTCATGTGACTCCATTTTTTGACAAAATCATTTTTCCATAAAAGATTAATTACGTTCAGGAGGAAAATATATATACATAAAAACACAATTTGAGAGAGATGTCGATACACAAAATGCTGTTTAATATAGTAATGCTATCAGCAACGAATATTAGCAGGGTAGTTTTGCATTAAAAATGTCGGGCTTCAGAGATGGAGTTATGATTTCAGAACCAACTATCACATTATATTAGAGAACGAACAGGGGTGAGAGAGATCATAAAACAAATTTAGAGGACTCAAATGGAAATGCGCATGACCATTACAAGAAGGTCAGACAACCGCTGGACACCACGACTCACAACGTGGATCCCACCAGACCATATGCGAAACTGTGGCCGAAAATAATAAGATGGCGTGACGATTCAAACAAGTTCAGAGGATAATTGCACCGCGACACCAGCGAACGAGAGATCTGACGAACCCTGGAAAAGGTCTAGGTCGACGTCATTATCATCATCATCATCATCATCATCATCATTATTATTATTATTATTATTATGATGATGATGATGATGATGACGACGACGACGACGACGACGATGACGACGACGACGACGACAGTAGAATCAATTCGCGTTGATTAGTTTCGATGGGGGAAAAGGCGTTTATAAATAAGAAGTCTGTCCGAAAAGGATCCAATCAATTTGAATATCTCGAGAACCGGTTGATGTAACTCTACGTTGAGGTTACTAAGTCAGCTGTGAGACTGTGTGTACTATGTGACAGTCGCATTCACAAATGACCGCGCAGGCCCATTCTTTGCGTCACATCACACACCAAGTGTTGTCTGGGGCAAAACATCGCATCACCCAGGTTTGTCAGCCCCCAACCCCGCCCCATCTACCTACAGTCCAGATTCGGGTCTCCGCGACTTCTGGCTTTTCACCGCTGAAAGTTATGAGATGGGCAAGATTAAGAAGAATGCAACGGCAAGATTAAGAAGAATGCAACGAGGCAGCTAATGGCAATCCCGAAAGAGGACTTTGCAGATTGTCTTGAAATTTGAAAAGTGGACGGAACTCTGGGATGTGTGTGAGGTCCCAAGGGGCGGGGGTGCTTTGAAGGGGACTAAAGTGCCATTGCCTTAGATAGATATTTTTCGCTAATATTAATGGGCTGGACATGTCTGGACAGACTTTTACATAACGAAAAAGAATGATTTGGTTAAATTGCATCCTGAGAGGAACCTTCTTTTAGAAAAACAGAAATCAACGCGGGTTGAACTAAACGTTTCGATATATCCTCACTCAAAAAAGAAAGTAAACAAGCCTGGCTGCTCCACAATCAAACTCTGCTCCTACTTCTACTTCCTTGCGTAATTCTACTATACATTTTGGAGGTACTTAAGATTTATCAGTTTAGCGCAGGTAGGGACACACCAGGCTAGCGATCACTAGGTCATGCGTTCAAATCACGATATGTGAATTTTACATATCGGTTTATTCCCCTATTTTCTGTGAGGATTATTCTTGTTCTTGTTGTTCTTGTTACATAGGAAAGTAAAGTCAACCCCGACTTTGTCCTGGAGTTTGACAAAAGAATAAATTGCAGATGAAATTTTTATTTTCTAAACGGTGCCTTTATACGCCACAAGATACAGATGAAGCCGCTTATTGTGGTCACTCTGGTCTTTTAGATAACAATAACCGTCGGTTAACATTAAGCAGAGGGTATACAAATTGGAACAACTTACATTCATTGTTAGAAATTTACATTCATTTCTAGATATGCTGTCAAAATAGGTTTCTTCAGTTTTTAAGCTGGTCCGGCTGGCAATGTATGTATCATGCCTACAGGTCACACCAATGCAGCTAGAGGGCTGAAAATTTAAACATTTACTCCTTATTATGTCTAGAAAAAACGTTTTTGGGGTTTTGAAAATCCCCTTCCCCTAAATCGGTTTTTAGTAGGGGTCCAATTTACAATGTAAGTTTATGCTAACTTTATCCCTAGTTTGTGTCCGCTTGTTTGTTTTTTAAATTCAGACGTTTTTAGTGATCACTGCCCAACTAAATGCGAGCGAAGTAATTTATTCATTGATCACCCCTTTTTACATATTTTTTAATTGCTCACCCTGCCAAAAGACGTATTAGTAAATTCATGTTATAAACAATTTTACATTATAAAAAATCAATATAAGATTATTATGAAATTAATATGAATTTTGGATTCATTTTTTAAAAAAGTATTTGGGACTGACTGATTTTGATAACAATAACCGTTCGATACCTTTACCTGTGATTATAATAACTGTTTCATCTGTATGTAGAAGGAAATGAAATATAATACGGATCACGCTGTGTATATGTGGTTAACAAGCTAGTCGCCGATACCATTATTACCATAGTGAGTTCGATCTTCACTGGGTGTCTCACATTGATGGCTTTGTGATAGTTAAGCTAATTTAAGGTGGATACATTGTTAACAAGCTACTCTTGTAGACCACATGCTAGTGTAGTGAGTTCGATTCTCACTGGGTGATCCACATATGTGGCCTTGTGTCAGACTAAGCTAAGCTTAGCAGTGTCTTTATTTACTAAGCTTAGCTTAGTACGAGAAAAGTTTATAGATTTAAAACAACCTTCGAAGATCGAACTCACTGCAGTGGTAATAGTCTGCGAGGCTAGCTTGCTAATATTTGTTCTACGGTGAGGAACCATTAGCCTAAACCTGACACAAGGCCACGAGTATGGGGTACTTTCATGTTTCTACTCTCAAGTACAAAGGCATATGCAGATTGCCCCCCTAACCGATGAAAGAAACCTGCCGCCATCTCTCAAGTAGCCTCATCTCATCTTATAGGTAATGTTCAGAAGATGTATACCCTCTTCTATATAAGAATAACAACAACAAAACACGCTATATAATGTCTCAATTGTATATAAGTATAACTCAACAGACAAGAACATTGACAAGTCTACAAGATGTCGTTCAGCCAATAAGTGAGTACTTCCACTCAGTAAATCAAAAGGAAACGCCAAATGAATAATATAGTTCGGTCGTAGAACAGCAGCCTGAAATCTGTTGTCAATGCAAAATGTTGGTTCCGTCTTTTCTAAAAGAAAAAAAGTATGAGGTCATTTTTGTTGTAAGTTCAAGGTGTTATGGGCCTAACACTTTGCATCTGTTGTGAACGAAAAAGTGTTAGGTCATTTTACAGAACAAAGTTTAAGGCCATTTGATTTTCATTCATAGAAGTTTGGCTAACGTTCAACAATATGTACGTAAAATGGGAGGTAACTCGTGTTTTTTTTTTAAATGAACGAAAACATACTGTAAGGGCTTTGAAGAACTTTAATTGTTAAATTGTGTTTATTTGTGCGCCGTATTTACCATTGAGTGGGCGAGTGTGCGAAACGTTCGATGTTTGTATGGAAATACAGTTTTTATTTATTTTTATCGAGCTGGCGATGTTAAAAACGGAGGTAATGCCCAAGAATACCACTCGATGTTAAAAACCATACAAACATTGAAGGTTTCACATACTCGCTCACTCGATGGTAAAAACGGCGCACAAATAAAAACAATTTAACAATTAAGGTTCTTCAAAGCCCTTACAGTATGTTTTCGTTCACTTTAAAAATACGAGTTACCTCGTATATATTGTTGGACATTGCCGATTTTTGTTACCATTGCAAGGCTAGTTCTTTCGTTCTGAAAATGTCACTCTTTCGACTTTTTACATTTATTTCTGTCTGAAAGTTTCACTAGTCCAAGGAAGCTCTTTAGTCGAGGCAATGTTCCTGAAATTTTCTGATTGCCCGAACCTCGTCCTAGGTGGGCTGAATACCATTAGCGGAAATGGTATGACCGAAGAAAGTGATTTGACGAACGCCAAATTCACATTTTCAACTCGTTTTGATTTATACCACTAACAAGAATGTCGTCTGCAATGCTGTTCATCCTAAATAACTGTTTGAACAGCTGGCCTATGCAATGCTGGTACACTTCAAATGCTGAGTTCAAGTCATTAGCTGAAGCTGAGTTCTTCAGAACAGTATTATTTGTGGCAATGAAGTACATTTCAAGAGTTTGTATCCAATCTTCCTATAGAGAGTGTTGATTGGCTACAGATAAGTCCATAACAAGTGGAGGTAGTATCGAATTCTTCAACTCGCCGCCATTTTCATGATTCTACTCTCAAGTACAAAGGCCAGCTGTAGTGACTGACAAGAATTTCAATTACATATACTGAACATAGCACACATGTGCAAATCAAACCGTCAACCAAAACTGTCAACATTGGTTTCTTCAGTTTTTAAGGGATGTTGGCTGGATTCCTGGCTAGCTATTTATCTATGTATGTGTCACGCGTACAGGGCACGCCAATGGAGCTAGAGGGCTAGACATTTAAACATGTAAAATTTAAACTCCTTATTATTTCTAAAAAAAAAAACATTTGTTTTTGTTTTAAAAAAAAATGCTTTTAGCTGGGGATTCAATTTACAATGTAAGTTTATGCTAAATTGAGCCCATAGTTTGTGTCCGGCAGCATTCACACTTGTTTTTTTTTGTTGTTGTTGAAAATTCGGACTTTTTTTAGTGATCACCGCCCAACAAAAGGCAAAAGAAGTAACATTGATCACCCCTTTTTCCAATTTCTTTTAATTGATCACCCCCAACGCGGCATGCTGTCAAAAGACGTTGGTCACGTGACGGTTTCTATTGAGTGACTAACCTGACTTGTCTTCTCAAATGCTTCCTCGGTATTCCATTGCTTGTGAATTAATTCATATCGACTCTATCTTTTTTTGTAATAAAATGTTCTTTTCACTTGAATATCTGTCTGAAGTTCATGGTTTTCTTTCCTCTTTTGGATGTGCAGTGTGGCCGAGCGGTTAACGACACGAAGAATGGACTCGACGAGCAGGGTTCAAACTCCGGCTGGGACAGTTTGTGTTCACTTCGCACTAATGCCCTTGGTAAAGGCATGAATCCACCTCCCCCCTTAGCTATGAGTGAAATAGCGCAGGGTGAGGTGAGTGACTCCACTCCGGGTGCTTGTCGCCTCTGAGTTGTTTTCACATATCGTAAACGATATGTGAAGCCCGAGCTGAAGCCGTAGCCAGCGTAATCGCACTAATTAAGTGAGATGAAGATACAAATAAAATGAAAATGCAACATTTAATACCAAAACAAAAGCTTTGTTTGGCAAAAGGCAACAAGTTTTGAGCACCCAGAGAATATCGAACTCACGGCAGTAGCAATGGTGTGTGAGATTATCTTTCTAACCATTGTTCCAAGGTGATGCGCGTTAATAGTTACTAAACATGGCTTAGTATGGCACACACTGAGGTTCGAACTCACGGTGCTATGTCAAAAGTTGAATATGACAGTAAGTGATAGGAACGGCATGATATTTCGACATTACTTACCAGGAGACTCATAATACAGTAAACCTTCGATAATCCGGCACCATTGTGCCGGATTAGTGAAAATGACGGATCACAGAAGGATTACCTCTAAACAATTGCTAACCATCTCATTATATCTTTAAAATGTCGTGTAATTCAGTAGAAGTTAGATAATAATGGTACAGGAACATTAAACTAATAGCAATTGAAATTTTAATGAATTACAGGAACATGAGGTTCAGTACAGGCAGAGAAAAACCTTATCTCCAATCGATACTGTGTGGTGTTTTCGCTTCACAGCACGGGATGTACTTTGCTTTTGCTCACTGGAGCCATAACCGGAATTAAATAAGAGTTAATGATATTAATAAATGCAGGAAAACAAACAGGAATCGCTTGCATTTGTTTACAGGAGTGTGTTAACAGATGGACAGATTTAGTGCAAACAAAACAATGCGCAGTGGGTTGGTGCAGTACGTCGGGAAATTTGAAATCAGTGCCAAATTAGTGAACGAACAGAATTACAGGTGGCCGGATTAGTGAATGCCCAATGTATCCAAAATCTAGATGGAAGATATTCAAATTTAGGGTAAATTGAAATTACAGTGGCCTGGAAGATTTGAAATCATTGCCAAATCAGTGAAGGAACCGGATTACAGGTGGCCGGATCAGTGGAGGTCTACTGTATCCAACATCTATGATTGAAGATAATTAAATTTCGGGACATTTGAAATTACAGTGACCAGGGAGATTTGAAATCAGTGCTAAATTAGTGAAGGAACCGGATTACAGGTGGCCAGATTAGTGGCGGTCTACTGTATCA
>VCCN01006400.1:11163-25686 GCA_006491835.1 Architeuthis dux | reverse complement strand
GCAGGCCATGTTGCAAGAATGCCAGACAACCGCTGAACATCATAAGTCCCAACGTGGATCCCCAGAGATCATATGCGAAATTGTGACCGGCAAGAAATAAGATGGCGTGACGATTTAGTCAAGTTCAGAAGATATTGGAACGGCGACGCCCACGATCAAGGTCCATGTCCAACGACGAACGTTAAAAGGATGATGTTGCTGCTGCTGATGATGATGATGATGATGATGATGATATCTGAGAAAATAAATTAACAAACAATTCGGATCAAAAGGGGGGACGAAAGAATGGGCGTGGAAGCGCAGGTTTCTTGCCTACGTAGTAAACCCATCTGTCTTGCTTTGATTCTGCTTATTTGATTATATCTTTTTCTGACAGACATTCAATCAGAAAAGCAGACAGAAAACCTGCTTTGATGAATCCCTTAAACTGGAAACACAATGTAAAGATGTTTTCATCCTTTCGCCGCCTACGACTACACAAGATAAATAAAAAGAAAACGCCATTCCCTTTCCCTAAATCAAACAGAAAATAGTACGCAGCTGGCGTTGGTAATATTATCTTGATTTCATTTCTATTGGGGTGTATCAAGAGTATTTTCATTTTATAATCTCTCGGGGGCTTCTGTATGTACTTGAAGCTTACATAATGGTGTAATGTTATATACATAGACCATTATGTAAATGTCGCCTATTCCTGTTAATTACATACCTTTAATTGTTACCTTACTTCTTATATTGCTACTCTGTTTCCTGCATTGCTTGACCCAGGGATTGAACTCAGTACCTCAAGGAAACGAGACGTTTTCATTGGTTGTTTGGCGCCATCATGCATGTACTGAGGGAATTAGGATATGTGTTGCTGTGTTCAATATATACAGGGTGCCCCTAAAGTCTGGACACATAGGCAAAATGCATATTTTCAATAAGAACATTTTAACAACATTTTATTTTGTACTGAAATGGTTCTTCGGTCGATCGAACTCCTTCTTTTTATTTGTGTTGTAAACACGACGTTTCGGCCGATCCATTCTTCGGCCTTCTTCGGGTGTAAAATCCGAGTGTGATGGGTTAAACAGAAATTATGTTTAAAGGGTGGGTAGCTCTTATAGCACATGGACCGGGTGTTTCTGTGTCTTTGTCCTGTCGGGTTTAGATTTGTTGAGAAGTGGAAGCCACATCGGGTTGAAATCCGCACTTGTCTGGCTAATGCATTTTAGTCGACATTTTGGTGTGAGCTGCCTCTTTGATTTTTCTCTGCTTCCAACAACGTTCTCGGTCGATAATCTGGACTTCCTCCCAATGAGGCAGATGCTCGCCGTTCTCTCCCCAGATGTGGTCGGCCATAGCAGATTTATCTATCTCGCCCCTGATTATGGCCTTCTTGTGTTCATCAAGTCTGACCTTGAGGGGGCAACCCGTTTCTCCGGTATAGACAATACCACATTTACAAGGGATGGTAAGGGTTGTTCACCATCTTGTTCACCATCTTCAATGTGTTTTCCACCATTTGTGATGCAAAGTTCAATGCGCTTTGCGAGATTCACATGAACCCGATGCATTAACTCCACATTCCCGTCAATTTGGGCACATTCATTTATGATGCGTTCCCTCAGGTGTCTCGTATATTTAATTTTCATTGAGTACACCTTCTCCTTTAGCATACCCCAGAAAAAAAGTCATGAGGGCTAAGATCTGGTGAACGAGGAGAAAAAATATAGTTAGTTATAAATAGTGAAATTTCGTATGTTTCCCGGCTTTAGGGGCACCCTGTATATGTATATAGTTGGGGTTCTTCAGTAGTGAATTGCTCCTATCTACAGGAATCTTTGTCAGTTTGGCCGGTGTACACGCTAGTGAACAGCACGACCGTATCTTGTTATATACTACCTGTGTTAATCTCGGAGGAGTTCTTTTCCACATGATTATTACGACAGTGGAAGCTACCTAGTGCTATTTTCAGTCAGGTTGTTTAAAGATATCTGGTGATAGGCGCCTTGCTACGCTTTCAAGTCCGCTCGGATAGTGTAATGGTTAGCACGTTTGCTCCACACGCAAAATGTCCTGGGTTCGATCCCCAGTATGAGCGAAGAGTGTGGAAAACTCTTCATTAGGACAAATTTCCTTGTGCACTCAGCAGCTAATTGGGTACACTCTAAGCTGTGTGATTAGGGTGGAGGTATACCAAAAATAAACAGATACATACTAAACAAATGGCAACAACAACAGACAAAACAAACTACACTCAATAAAATCCACCCTGGTGAATGGAAACCAGGATTCACAAAGAGGAAGTAATCCTATCCCGATTACGTATTGGCCATACAGAAATCACACCTTCCTTCATCTTCACTCAAGGCGGTCAACCTGAAAGTATAGCATGCCAGTCCACCTATACAGTAAAACGTTTCCTATCGGAATGCATTGATTTTGCGCCCATCAGAAAACTCTTTTACAACGCAAACAACATGAAGGACCTGTTTAAAAACGTCAATATAGATGACATCTTATCCTTTCTAAAAAAAAATCTATACCAAAAAATATAAATCACTACTTACAGAAACAACAACACAAAACAATCTAACCCTATCACCACTCTACAAACGTACCCAAAAACATTTCACCTCTAAACAATTTTGGCATAAAATAACCCCAAATGGGTTGACATGCCGTTAAAAAAAAACAACAAAAAAACTCTCTCAGGTACCAGAATAAATGCACGACTTATGGTGTATTTCGATTATCCTAGCTCTTCGGAACGTTTTCGAATACTGGTGATGGGGTTCTCCTCTAGCTTGCGTTTTAAACCACCATAATCGACAACTGATGGCCGTCCTCTTCTGGGTTTTATTTCAAGGGACAACTCACCACACTTAAAACGCTTAAACCAGTTTTGAGCGGTACGGTCAGATATTGTTTCATTTCCTGCAATTTCCCGAATTCTGCGAGCAGCTCCAGCTGGTTTGAGAGCCAATTTAAAATAATGTCTCAATATGCCATAATATCTATATTTGTATCCGCCATTATAACATCTGAAACAAAAAAGTATAGCTATTTAGTGGCGGCAGCAGCAGCAACAGCAACAGCAACAACAACAACAACAACGTTGTTACCGAGCGACTGTTGGCCAAAATAAGAAGACCAAATGGACGAAAGAGGACAACAAATTAGTTATGTATTGAAATGGTTCTTCGGACGATTGAACTCTTGTTATTTCGGCCGATCCATTCTTCGGCATTCTTCAGGTGTAAAATCCGAGTGTGATGGGTTAAACAGAAATTATGTTTAAAGGGAGTGGGTAGCCCTTATAGCGCATGGCCCGGGTGTTTCTGTGTCTTTGTTCTGTCGGGTTTAGATTTGTTGAGAAGTGGAAGTGGAGCACGACGTTTCGGCCGATCCAAACGTCGTGTTTACAAGACAAATAACAAGAAGGAGTTCAATCGTCCGAAGAACCATTTCAATATTAATGACCCTTCTCAAGACTATAGAAAATATAGTTATGTACTGTTACCTAAAAAGCAAAACTATCGAATAGGGATTACAAAACACGTATGCTCACAATATGGGAGAGAAGGGGGGTCCATATTAGAGACATCAAGTCAGCGTCTGGCTGATCAAGCGAAACAAATCCTGAAAGGAAACTGGTTATCAGAGATAAAACTGCAGGAAATCCGCAAGAATATAGAAAAGAAATCCAAACCGACCAAGCAAGAAGACCTGGTAGTCGTGGACAAGGGAAAGAGAACCTGCCAAATAAAAGATGTGGCTGTGCTTGCGAATGTGAAAGAGAGTGGCAAGCTAGGAAAGTACCAGGACTTGGCCCGGGAGCTGGAAAAGGTGTGGAACATGAAGTTCAGGGTGTTATGATATGTGTTTCCGGACACCTGGGCGGAAATGTAAGTGAACCCAGTCACCCCAGGAAATAGGTATATTGCATCAGTGTTCAAAACAGGAAATGGGAACCGGTGATTGACACCATGATTGACACCACGTAGACCCTAGAGAAACTATAAAGCAGACCTGACACTCAAAGAAGAGCGGACAGAAATCTCGACACTCAAAGAAGACGCAGACATCAGTGGATCCGAAAGACACAAGACCGCTGTCCCTGTTGGGGACAGACTGGCGGTTCTCCTTATCATCTCTCTCCCACTCTTCACTCTCCGGCCGACAAAGATGTATGTTGTGTAATAAAAATATGTCCAGATATTTTTACAAGCAAGTCTTCGGGTTTCCTTTATAATGAAGTCCAGGACATTCAACCGCTATGCAACAAGGGTAGTATTAATAATAGTAAGCGCACTGGGAACTGTGCCAAATACATTGAAAAAAAAAGATTGGAGGAGCTAGAGATAAGAGGAAGGATAGAGACATATCACACCACTACTGGGGTCTACACGAGTACTGAGGAGGGTACTGGAGGTATGTGACCTGCGACCACCAGTCGTCAGCAATGGCCTAACAACAAAAATGAATAAGGCATATGGGGGAAAACACAACACAAAAACACAACACAACACAAAAAGAAAACCTGGGGAAGGTTGGTACGGTACAAACCACAGCGCTGCTGTGAAGTGTGGGGACGATGAGAGGATGGTTGGAGACCTAAGAAGACTTATTGTCACTCAGCCTTCAGCGATAACCACCAGACATTTGGTGAGAAACTGCTAACCACAGCACTGCTGTAGATTGGGGGAAAATGAGAGGAGGGCTGGAGACTTGCTGTCACTCAGCTTCCAGCGATGACCATCAGGCATCTGTAGTAGTAGTAGTAGTAGTAGTAGTAGTAGTAGTAGTAGTAGTAGTAGTAGTAGTAGTAGTAGTAGTAGTGACGACGACGACGACGAGGAGGATTTGGTCCCAGATAGTCTTTAGATGAGTACAT
Source organism: Architeuthis dux (assembly GCA_006491835.1). Classification (NCBI taxonomy): domain Eukaryota; kingdom Metazoa; phylum Mollusca; class Cephalopoda; order Oegopsida; family Architeuthidae; genus Architeuthis; species Architeuthis dux. The sequence continues at coordinate 20,804 of VCCN01006400.1, read as the reverse complement.
GAAATCAGCTTTGGAGTAAAGGTCTGTAAAAAACGAAAATACTTTTGATACACCCTAATATTAGATGGAGCATTGTGATCCATTACTAATTTTTTACTAGTATTTCTTTCATGCACCTGCTCAGACGTCAGTCTACGGCCATTAGCAAATAGCACGGATCAGAAATAAAGCATAAGCCCTCGGTGAGATTCGAACTCGTATCTCTCTTGCCTTCTTGCCTTGGGAAGCCTGGTTATCCATACTAGCTGCTCTGCTGCTTGAACAACGAGACATACCGAGCAATCGATCAAAAATAAAAATAAAAGTAAGGTTAGATTTGATCTTCTGCCAGCTGTAAGGTTCTCGTAATTCAAGCGACAGAGCAGCTGGTACGGGTAATCAGATTCCCCTGAAGCAAAAGGGATGTGATTTCGAGTGTCACCGAGACCGTATCTTTTATTTCCAATCCACGCTATTTACTAATGGTCGTAGACTGACGGTCTGGGTAGTTGTGATAAAAAGCAACGAAAATTAAGATGAAAGAAATATTAGTCAAAAATAATAGCGGCTGATATCAGTTTGTTGTCAAATTTTACTTTGGGTTTCCTATTTACCTAATTTTAAGATAAATTTGTTGTGGAAAAATATGAGGGGGAGAACTTTTTAATTAAGTTCGTCTTAATTAAGTTCATTAATTCTTTCGTTGATTTTAATAAATACTAGCATTCCAAGGGAAAGTATGAATCACCGCCACCCATATGTGCTGTGTTAATTAAAAAGTTGGAAAATGAGGTGATCAATGAATAAGTTACTTACCTCGCCCTTTGTTGGACTGTGATCACTAAAAAAAGGTCTGAATTCTCAAAAAACAAGCTGGCACAAATAATGACCAATCCCCACACTAAAATCCTAAAAAGGGATTTTCAAAAAAGAAATGTCCCTACTCAGTGAGGGGGGTGTGTGCAAAATTTCAAGTTAGGGCTGGGCGAAGTCCGAATACATAGATAGATAGATTCAAGCGGCAGAGCAGCTGTTACGGGTAATCAGAATCCCCTGAAGCAAAAGGGATGTGATTTCGAATGTCATAGATAGATAGATATAAATGTGAGAACACATGAATAATCTAAACCCAACAATAAAGTAGTGTTGTGGGTAGCGGTGATTAAACATATTTAAAAACAAATGTCAGTCTAAGTGAAAATGTATATGTGCGTGTGTCTACATATATGTGAATATATAATTGTATCTATATGTGAATATATGTGTGTGCGCAGAGATATATAGACACGTATGTACGTTCGTGTGCGTGTGTATATATATAGGCGAAAATGAAGATGTATGTATGTGTGTACGAATATATACATGTATTTATATGTAAGAGTACGGAGGTGAACATATACATGTGTTTGTTACAAATCTATGTGTGTGTACACGTTATCCCACGCTTGGATTGAACATTTGAAGTGTGTATATATGTACTTGTAAGAAAAGATATGTATAGATATTTACCAAGATTACTCTAATCTCACATCAGCCGAAATGGGAGAACAGGTATTCCCCGTTTTTGAAAGTTCGCTTAGCGCCACTTTTTCGCTTTTACGAAAAAAAAAGGACGAAAAACAGAAATGGCTTTCAGCCAGTGTTGCCAATTTAGTGCGTTTCGCGCTAGATCTAGCGCGTTTCTTGTTTTGGCAGTGCAAAAAGCGCTAAATTAGCGCGTTTTCGCCTAAAACATTTTGGCCGTATGTGGACTTTTTCTGGCTATTTTTAACCATTTAGCGCTTTTTTAGCGCTTTTTTAGCGCTTTTTTAGCGCTTTTTTAGCGCTTTTTAGCGCTTTTTTAGCGCTTTTTTAAGCGCTTTTCGGCAGTCAAACTAGCACGAAAATATTATTTGAGTTGGCAACACTGCTTTCAGCGTTTGTTTTGCAGCGAGCCTTTATAGATGCAGCGCGCATTCTCTTCCCCTTTTCCTCCACCCAATCTCCAACGACCCAGCCTAACATAACGATTTTGGGGGTCTGGAAACGTTCAAAAAGTGTTCCCAATCTTGTACAACACAGTCCACTGACCTACACATTCTTTTATTCCTCTTATGTGACTTTTTGGTGGACTTTATCTAAACTTACTAAATATCTATATATTCTATTGGGCTGTACATTAAACTTGAAAGCGTGCGTTTAATATAAAGGAAAAGATAGACTCAAACCTTCTATAAAGGTAGACTGAATATCAAATCATAATTCGAATTTACCGTATTTTCCGGCATATAACACGCAGCGTCATATAACACTCACTTCGAAGCCATAGAAAGAGCAATGCTAGGTATAACTCTAAGAGATAGAAAAATATCAACATGGATAAGAGGGAGGACTAATGTGAAGGATATTATACAAATAATTAAGCAGCAAAAATGGAGATGGGCTGGTCACCTAGCAAGAAGAGATGACAATAGGGGAAACACTAACCGATCGTCATGAAAGAAGATGGGAAAAGCTTTTGTCCAGCAGTGGACTGACAACGGCTGATGATGATGATGTTTCTCGAAAAAATAAAATAAAACCCCCACTTTTTCCCCTGATCGTCATAGCCCTCGACACTATCGAGTTATTCCAATGTTCTTATCTATTCAAATCTATATTAACCTCCTCCACAGCGTAGCGTAGTAACTTTAATAAACAACAGATAAAGCGTTCGCTTCCCCGAGACAAAAAAGTGCGTGTTATACCCCGGGAAATACGGTAGATTTTGTTTTGGAACTAAAGCAAATTAAAGATCACAATAAATTACAGGTATTCCCCCACTTTTCGAAAGTTCGCTTTACGCCATTTTTTCGATTTTACGAAAAAAGGCAAAAAGCGAAAATAGCGTTTGTTTGGCAGCGGATCGTTATGAAGCCTCTCCCTCTTTCTTCTACACCTCTGTCCCCTGTACCTCCCATGGCAATTGTTCCGCTTCACGCCATTCTGACTTACCAAGGGATTTCATAGGATAGCTCTGCCTTTGGATAACGGGGGAATCCTGTATTTTTATCACGGAGCTTTCATAACCAGAAAGCAATCCAAGGATTCCCCCTCGTTCTTTATCTAACCTTCATTTCCACGAAGCCAAGCGTGTTACTTCCTTTCATATTTCAGCCCCCCCGGCTTGTACTCTGCGTCTCCAATCAACCAAGAAGGCAACGTGCGTCATTTTGAGGGACAGGGGAATAGGGGTGGAAAGTTTCATGGGTTATTAGTAAATCTCTTCCCTCTACTCATAAGTCCCCTCTAATAATTTCTCGATGCCCGACCCCACCGAAAGATGATTTATAAAAACCCTCACATCTAAACATGGCGACCACATTTATATTTCCTTTTGTAACGTTGTAATACGGATATTATTGAAATTTCCTCGGTTGGTCGAATCCAAGCAGGATACGGCCAGTGCGCATGCGTAAATAAAGTACTGGGTGCAGCGTATTTTTTTCCTTTCTTTCTATCTACATTTCCGACGCCATCGGTTTTTTTACGTTATATCTAAGACCATCTTTTCCTTCTTTCTTTCTTTCGTTCATTCTTTCTTTCTTTTTGCATAATCGGTTTTTCCTTCTATTCTAATATCATCACTCTTTCTTTCTCTTTACATTTTTTCTCGTATATCTTAACATCTTTTCTTTCTTTCGTTCTTTCTTTCCTTATCATCGTTTTTTCTTTCCTTATCATCGTTTTTTTTCTTCCGTATATCTTAAAATCTTCCTTTCTTTATTTATTTCTTTATTTCTATATTTCTTTCTTTCTTTCTTTCTACATCATCGGTCTTTTCCTTATATTAGAAACAGTCAACCAAAACTGTCATCAAAACAGTCAACATAGGTTTCTTCAGTTTTTAAGCCGGTCTGTCCGGCTGGCAATGGAGCTAGAGGGCTGAAAATTCAAATATTACTCCTTATTATGTCTAGGAAAAACATTTTTTTTAAACCCTCCCCCAATAGGTTTCGTGGGGGAAGTTCAATTTGCAATGTAAGTTTATGCTAAATTGGTCCTTTAGTTTGTGACCGGCAGCATTCACGCTTGTTTTTGAAAAATCTTTAATTGATTACCCCAGCACAACTTCTAGAGTTTGTTTTTTTGAAAATTGCCCCGGGAAGGTTCAATTTACAATGTAAGTTTATACTAAATTGGTCGCTTAGTGACTTTTGTCACTTTGTTTCTTTTTTTTGAAAAATCGGACTTTCTAATGATCCAACAGAAGGTGAGAGAAGTAACTTATTCATTGATCACTCCTTTTTCCAATTTTCTAATTGATCACCCCCAACACGGCATGCTGCGAAAACACGTCGGTCACGTGACGGTTTCTATTGAGTGACTAACCAGACCTGTTTTAATAATATCTTTTCCTTCTTTGTTTCTTTGTTTCTTTCTTTCTATTCCTTTATTGTATCTGCCTGTCTGTCTGTCAGTCTGTCATTATTTCTTTCATCCTTTTTTTCTTCATCAAAAAATAATTTCGCTATTTCTGTAATGAAGGGCCAAAATCACTGAACCATTTCAGGTTGAATACTGTTTTTATTGCACGAATATTTAGTGCGTGGCGACGTGTCTATCAAATATTAAAAACAGGAAAAAACCTCTTTCAAAATATTATTGATATTCTAAAACAAAACACAGCCTCGCTTTGATTCAGAATTTTGAATATCTTCAAAGAATCTAAAACCCGAGTTTCGGTCGATTAGTATCCGTTGTAGCTAATTTAAGAAGCATTCATAAACGTTGATTTTTATTTTTTAGAAACCACCAATCAAATCTGTCAAATAATCAAAATAGGTTTCTTCAGTTTTTAAGTTATTCTGGCTGGCTGGCTGGCTGGATTGATGTATGTATGTATGTATGTATGTGTCAAGTGTACAGGCTACACCAATGGAGTTACAGGGCTGAAAAATTAAACATTTACTCTAGAAAATAAAAGTTTCTTTGTTTTTTTAAATTCTCCTGGGAAGGTTCACATTACAGTGTAAATTTATACCAAATTGGTGTCGTGTGTCCCTTGTGTCCGGCAGCGTTCTGTTATGATATGCCGCCATGAAAAGGTTATTCCGGGGTCAAGCACCTGTGCGTGTCCCGCTCACCTTAGGAAATAGGTATATGCGTGGGTGTCCAACAAACAGGATGTGACACCTGCGTGGGCGTTCGAGAAACCTATAAAGCAGACCCGAACGGAGAGAAGGCCCGGACAGAAAACTCAGGACCCAGAAGAGACAGACATCAGCGGAGCCGAAAGGCACGAGACCGCTGTCCCTGTTGGGGACAGACTGACGGTTCTCCTTATCTCTCTCCCACTCTTCATTCTCCGGCCGACAAACTGTATGATATGAAATATAAATATGTCCAGATATTTTTACAAGCAAGTCTTCGAGTTTCTTTTCTATCCAAGTCCAGGACATTCACCCCACTATACAACAGCTCAACCTTTGTTTGTTTCTTTTGAAAAATCGGACTTTTTAGTGATCCAACAGAAGGTGAGCAAAGGAACTTATTCATTGATCACCCCTTTTTCCAATTGTTTAATTGATCGCCTCCAACACTGTATGCTGCCAAAATACGGTGGTCACGTGACGGTTTCTATTCAGTGACTGACCAGACCTGTTTTTTATCATTTCGGTATCAAATCTTTTGCATTCATGATTAAAGTGCTTTATTTCTACTTATAACCTTGTATTAAAACACGGGTTTCTCCGCTATCCGAAAGTAGAAAATTCCTATAAAAAATCTTTTGTAAACCGAAATGGCGTTAAGCGATGAAGCAATTACCATTATTTATATGGGAACATTTTTTTGAACGTTCACGGACCACAAAATAATGATGATGGTATGTTAAACAGTCGTCAGCGGTGCGCGCTGACTCTATAACGGCTCATTGCAATACAAAAGGTGAACACTATTTTCGTTTTACGCCTTTTTTCGTAAAAGTGAAAAACTGAGGCTAAGCGACCATTCGAAAAGCAGGGTAAACCTGTATGTGCATCGGGGGGAAAACATAATGTCTAAAAACAGCATTGAAAACGCAGGAAATGTGGCGTCAAATTCTATATAGGCCGTATTGAAAATGTCTGGGGTAAGGGATATGTTTCAGCTGTGGGTACAGCACTTTCGTCTACATCACTTTGGCAAATATCAATTTCTTCTAAATCATTTGGTCAAAAATCACCTTTGTCCCCACAATATCTCCAAAAGTTCTCAATGAATTTCAATGATATTTTGTCAAATGGTTGACCGTGGGCTAAGGAAGAATTGATGAAATTGGGCTGGATCCAAGGATCTTTTCAGTTGAGAGATATGTTGTTATTAATTTTTGGGGCGGATTCTTCCTTAGCCAATGGCCCACCATTTGACAAAATGTCATTGAAATTCATTGAGAACTTTTCGAGATATATGATTTTAGACCAAACTGATATTTGCTAAAGTGATGTAGAGGAAAGTACCGTAACCCATTTTTGAGTTCTAGTACTAATATTCACATTATTCTATGCGGAGAGAAGAGATTTTTTCATAGTTTTTAGACAGACTTTTAACTTCCAGACAAGGGATGCTTATTACAGTGTGGATTGAAGCAGTATCTACTTCTACAAATAGATGAAACCGCCATAGCCACTTATTTCATTCACTTCAAACACAACAGATGAATATCACATTTAAAAGAAACGAATGAAAATATGATGTTTCTCGCTTTATTAGCTGAGAATCAGTAAATATCGTCTGAAATTCTGAGATTAGATATTTTCATATCTAAACAATTATTCGGACCAATATCCTTATCTTTGTTCTCGTGTAAATAAGTTCACTCTGTTGTTCAGATACTCCTATTGAGAAGGTAAAAATACTTCGAGACACCCACAGACTACACTGTGGGTGTCACGCAGGGATAGGCAACCTACGGCCCGCGGAGGGATTTTTACCGGTCCACCAGCAAATATTTGGACACTACGCTTAGTTTTAAGGTTTTAAAGATTGTCGTGTCTTTTTAATAGATTCAAAAGATGTCTTGATTGAAATAAATTTCGACTAAATTGAGTTCTTTGATTTACTGATTTACAACATTGATTTTCTAGCATGCATTATTCACTGATTTGAGGCAAAATATGACTAGATGTATTTAAATGGATAATTCCCATATTTTAAACATTTTTTTTATATTTATCTGGCCTGCTGTCCACTCATAAATACGTGATCCGGCCCGCAGAGGCGGATAGATTGACCATCCCTGGACTACAGTATGCAGCCTACACCCGAGGAAGGCTGAAAACCCATAAAATATTAATAAGCAAAAATAGCCCAATTTGGTCTCCAGAAATTCAGTGGCTCAAAACTATATATTTTCTGGGGTTATGATACTTTCGTCTATGTCACTTTAGCAACTATCAGTTTTGTCTAAATCACTTTGGTCTAAAATCACTTTTGTCACCACAATATCTCCAAAAGTTCTCAATGAATTTCAATGACATTTTGTCGAATGGTGGGCCATTGACCAAGGAAGAATTGATGAAATTTTGGGGTGGATCCAAGGATCTTTTTTTTTTGATTGAGAGGAAAATGGTTTCAAAATTTAATTAAAAAAATATCTCTCAATCAAAAAAAATCCCTGGATCCAACCCAAAATTTCATCAATTCTTTTTGGGGGATATTGTTGGGACAAAAGTGATTTTAGACCAAAGTGATTTAGACAAAACTGATATTTGCTAAAGTGGTGTAGACGAAAGTGCTGTACCACATTTTCTGAGACCCCAAAGATATTCTTTGGATTCAAATTAAATTCCTGGAATTCAGCCCAAAACAGTAGCTTCAAACGATACTCGAACCTGCATCGGTACAGTATGTAGGTTCGAACCTTGTTCCGAAGCTACTACTTTCTTCTGAATTTTCACAATTCAATTTGAAAGCCGAAGAACATATTGGCAGAAAGTATCCAGATAAAAGTATTTTTAAAAAGAACCCGTGGAATAAGCATAGATCCTTTAAGAAGTAGTAATACCAGTATTATTTCTTTTGTTTTTTCTTAACTGTTAGGATATAGTAATTTGTGTTATATTCTTGAATTGCAAAGACTCACCGTGGAATTTCCTCTTATCTTGCGAGTCTATTAAATACAGAATATTGGTGAACACTGAAAGGTAAACAAAACGTCACGACTGTAAAAGCCGAGACGTTCCGTGCTGATCTGTTGCAAAGAAAGATTAGAATTCAAAAACTATTTTTTGTAAAAGGTTCGACAAGCTTTAAAAGCTAAACTGATTTTTAACCAACCAGAAATTGTTTGTGGTCTTAGAAGATATTAACACAGATTTTAATTCGTTCAAGTTCCGTCATCTCAGAAAAGAGGATTGGTTGTGTGTGTGCGTGTGTGTGTGTGTGTATGTGTGTGTGTGTGTGTTTACGGGTACTTTGGTGTGCTTGTGTGTCTATGTGCTTGTGTGTGTTTGTTGTCAGTACGATTCTGTATATATGTGTGTGTGTGTGTATATATGTGTATGTCATTTTGTGTTTGTGTTTGTGTTTGTGTTTGTGGGTCTTCGTGTTGCTGTGTGTCTTTCTGTTTGTGTATGTCTGGGTGTATCTTTGTGTTCTTTCTGTTTGTGTGCCCGTGTGTGTGTATCTGTTTTTGTGTGTCTCTTCGTATGTGCGTCGTTGTGTGTATCTCTTTGTGTGTCTTCTTTGTGTTTGTGCAGTGAGTACCTTTTTATAAATCGTTGTGTGTGTGTGTGTGTCTGGGTGCGTGTATGTGGACACATGCGTGTGAGTATATGACTTATTTTCAGCAAAAAAGCTTATATTTGAATGCTTGATCAGCACTGCTGGGGTACCATGGTAGAATTATTGTTTTGTATATATATATATTGATGAGCAGATCCGAGACACACCGCTGAAGTAGATGCCCGGGCGGGCACTAGTACTAAGAATCAAGTGTCCTTCCTGTGGGTTTGTTTGAATTATAAAAACTTGGTATCATCATTACTAAACAAGAATTAACGGAATAATTACATTAGATACATTTTTTTATTTTTCCACCCCACCCTCTTTCCTTTTTATCTTCGTGTTTCTTGTTTTTATTTATTTATGCTTTGTTTGCCTTCTGAAATTTTCTATTTGGTATAGGTGTAAAATATTTATTTTTTTAGTTTCATGATGTTTATCCAGAATTTGCTAGTTGGGTGTTGGTTTGTTCTTACCTCTCCCTTCGTTTTGTAACTCTTGTCTTAGTAAAGTTTTTCAGATCCATTTCTTGTTTGTGTCTTCTGTCTTGGCAGACGTATGAAGATAAGCTGAATCTTATACTGTATTATTTTCAATGTCGGTGTCTATGATTTAAAGGAACGAAATCCAGTTATCTCTCTTTCTTTCAACCCCCCCACAGAGACTGCGCACTAGTAGGTGTCGGGGTGGTTTGGGAGAAATCATTTAGCTATACGCAAATCTTTGCCCTGGTCATTTTAAAATGACACAGTTTGATTTCGGTAAAATAAAACACTGAAATTAAACAGGGAGTACCACACATATTCGGATCCATGATCAACATTCGCTTTCAATAAAATAAAACAATTACATTTTACGAAGAAACTAACATATATTTCAGATCCATTTCTTGTTGTGTTTTCTGTCTTGGCAGACGTATGAAGATCACATAAATTGAC
>VCCN01006396.1:247084-259169 GCA_006491835.1 Architeuthis dux | reverse complement strand
TGTGTGTGTGTGGTTACTAAAGCTCAGACAAATTAAATTATACAATCAATTCAAAGTGTTTGCTGTGTTTGCTGTGTGTGTGTGTGTGTGTGTGCTCACTTATATGCATGTTTTGTGGTAGTGAGTGTGCTTTTGCTGTAGTGTATGTTTGTGTATATGGGTGTGTGTTTTGAGGCAAACATGAAAAATATGTTCAAAGTAAAAACAGCAGTGTTTTAATTTGTTTATTTCTACAACAGAATGAAACCAAATGTTTAACTTTGCTCTTGAGACATGACAAGATAAATCTGTGAAATGCTGGCTGTTTGTAGAATGTAAGCCAAACACACAAGATGACGGTTGACTAGGACGTTTGCTCGTCTATCTGAACAAACAGCATGTGTAGAGTGTCCTGAGTCACAGGGGAAGAGTTGAGCTTTGAAGATAAGAATCAATGAAGAACAGAACTTTCTCCACTGCACATAACATTAGTCATTTGAATATTGCAGAAAGATAATCGCATTGGATCATTGATTCTTACAAAGAAAATAGAAGTTGTTTTTTTGTTTTTGTTTTGAACCACAGGAAGAGACCAATAGGAGAGACTCTCTCCTTACGGATATTACATTATACACCCGAAGAGGGCTATAGAATGATTCGGCGAAACATTGTAACTACATTGAAGAAGAGAAAAAGATTTTAAATTGTCTAGAAAAAAGTTGGTATGTTACTGACTCTTCTCAAAGTTATAGACAAAATAGAAGTTGTTAGAATGGAATATTTGACAGGACAAATAATCCTTAATGGGAAAAACCTCAAATGATCAAGTGGCAAATTGCTTGTAACGAAACATTTGGTAGAAAATAATGAATATATGACTTTTCTCGGGTGTCTGTCTTATTCAGTAGCATTCCAAGAATGGCGAACAATAACCTGCAGATGTATGCTGTACTCATTCCTAAACCTGTCACGTCCTGTGTTTTTCCAAGAGAAGAATTGACAAGTTCAGGAAAATCCCCATAAGAGGACACCAGATGTGACAGGTATAGGGATGAGAATTGTATACTCTTGTAGATTGAATAAAGGGTTTCAAACAACATTGCCATAACACTAACAAATGCAACAGACACCTGAGGAAGGCCACAGGGGACATCAGCCAAAACATGATAAAAATGGTCTGAACAAATTAATGTATCAATGTATTACTGAAGACATGAAGGAAAAAAACAATCAAAATAATGTGACCTTACATACAGGTCAATAAATAAAAATCAATCATTTCCTTTGGGTTTGGGCCATAATATTGAATGTTGAAATCCCTAAAGGTTGAAATCTCAAAAATGACAATTTTGAAAGGTCAAAAACCCCAAAATATAATTCAGGAAAAAAAAAGTTATTAAAAGACATTTATTAACAGTTTTAAAAAGGGATTTATTTGAGAAACAACAAAAAACTGATGTAATTGTATTCTATGGTGTTGTGGGGAACTCAGAAAGAAAGAATGACATTTTTTAAAAAGTCAAAACCCTCAATACAGTATCAATCAAAGAACAATCTCCATCAACAACCAAAGCACCTACTTCTCTTATTTAGCCTTTTTTTGCAATGGAAATTAGGGTTTTCAGGATTTTCAAGATTTCACCTTCTGAGATTTCAGCCTTACAGGATTTTGAGCTTTCAGGATGGTGGTTTTGGGGATTCTGATCTTTCAAGTTTTCAACATTTGAGATTAAGGCAGTCAGGATTGTGCCTTTTCGGATTCTGATCTTTCAGGATTTCAACATTTGAGATTATGGCGGCCTGGATTGTGCCTTTTGGGATTATGATTGGCACAGATTTTCTTTATGTATTAAAAATAAATAATCATACAAAATCATATAAAAAAGGTATGTGTGCCATTCAACTGACCATAATTTGACAACATCAAAATTGTTGCACATCGTTGAAGCCAAAAGGTTGGTACTTCTTTGTTATCTGTAGGCCACTCATTGTACCTTGTTCCTCCATTTTTGCTTTTTGTGTGTTAACTCCTCAGGCTGTTATTCGTTACTATCGAACTGTAGAAACGCTCCTTAATGCTATCAAGGAGTACATCGCTGAAGGATCCACTTTCTATTCAGATTGTTAGTGAGGTTACTCCACTGAGGAGTTGAATGCAGCGGGTGTTCATCATTTCATGGTGAACAGTCGATATAATTCCCGAGTTAACGCAGAAGGCGAAATGGATGTGGGGATCAGCAAAATGGAGGAACAAGGTGCAATGAGTAGCGTAGAGATAAAGAATTACCAAAAAGTCACATGCCACAATTTAGGGATGGAAGCCAATCTTTACTTACATGACTATTTTGTAACGGATGATTATGAAACTGATGGATGGCAGATAGGTTATTTCCAGAAGCCAGCTTGGAGCTGACATTCTCAAAATCCTTTCCATAATTATAAGAAATAAAAACATTGCTGGTTGCATGGTTGAGTACAGGCTTTTGGTCTCGGGTGAGGGCTACAATCACTTTACTTGCTTTCCCAGCCCAATGAATAATCATCAACTGATGGCTGTCTTTCAAGTGGGCCTGCAAATAAAAACAAAATAAAAAAATTAGTTATGTTAAAACAATAGAATTCCACAAATTATTGTATCATCAAAAGAGAAATTCTAAAAGATCTGTGTCTCATCACCAATGTTCCCTCTAATTTTGGTGGTTGGGACCAAAAAACAACTGAAGAAGTGGAGTGTGCAGAAAAGATTTTTTCTTTTAAGGCAATCATTGATTTCTTTGTCAAAAGTTTATGAAACAAAAGGTCAGTTACTTATACCAAAAAGTGTACAATAAAAGAAATGATTTATTCAGGGGATTGTTTTTTATTTATTAGTTAAGGTTATTCATTATTATTTAATCCTATATTGTGCGCAGAATTAAAATTTTACTCTATAGCGTAATTTTTTTTTGCGTGAGGTTGTGCAGCTTAGGAGATACTGCTCATGTTTCAACTCCACTAATCAGTTATTAATTTTTTCTTTCTGGCATCTTAAATTTTTTTTGTCAGTTGCTTTTTATCGCAACTTACTGCCATAGACTGATGGTCTGAGTGAGTAAACCAGGGCTAGAAATTAACATCGTCCCAGGGACGGAAGTGATTTAAAAAATTTTTTTTTTTTTTTTTTTTTAAATCACTTCCATCCTGGAGGCGTCCTGGGGAAGATATGTTTTGTTTTTTTTTTAAATTTGGTGAAGATTGTTCTTGTAACGGTAGAAAAACAGTCAACGCCAGGTTAGGACTGGAGTCTGACAATTATTTATTTCCTCAACATTTTAATGGTGTTTTTATTAAGCTACTAACAACTATAGATGATAACAACAAAGTAAAGAAACAACATTTTGATTTTGGGACCATTTACATTTACTTCGGGATGGTTAAAATTGTTTTTCAGGACGGTTAGTCTGGAGCCCTAGAGTAAACATCACAGATTGGAAATAAAGAATAGCTGAGACTGGCTTGTGTCCTTTTTACCTTGGAAGCTGCCTATATATGGTACTGCTCTACACACTGCGCTGACAGAGCTCAATCAATAGAGCAGTGCCGTGCATAGGCTGCGTCCCAAGGTAAAAGGGATCAGAGTTTGAGTCTCACCAAGAAACTATTCTTTATTCTTCATTTCCAATCTGCGCTTCATTTTACTCACTGCCATAGACTGACGTCCAATAAAAAGCAACTAAAAAAAAAATTTTTAAAAAGAAGAAAATTCTAGTCAAAATTAATCATGGTTGACAATGCTTCATCTAATAAAAAAATAAATGAGAATAATATTACTGTTACTAACGAGTGATAAGAAAGTAGATTGAATCATAATTTTAGAGGGTAACAAAGTCATCTTCCTCCCCAAAAATCATAAAAATATAACTGTGTTAGTCTCTTTCTGTCATGAGTAGCAATGGATATAACAACCATTTACTACCATTACTTAAGGCAGGTAAATTACAGAATGAATTGGTCCACTCTTCTTTATCACAGGTACATAATGACAGACAAAACCAGGTGAAGATCAAAATGACTGCAAATGAGAAATCAAGGGAAGGATTGGGTTCATGCCTTTCCTAAAAAGGTATTAGCACAAAACTGGAGAAAAAAAATTTGAAACTTATCATAAGGGTTTATGTCACATTAATATACACTCATCAAGTGAAGAAAGGATGTTAAACAAGAGAAAAGCCTCACTACCAAGCAGTCAATCTAAGCATGATTTTCACTCATTAAAAATGTAATAAATCATATTCTCTGAGGGTCTTCAATAATTTTTTTCTTTTTCTTTCTACCCTAATCATATGAAAATGAAGCCAAGCAGCATACAATCAACAACAGTCAACACAAACCCTGCAAGACGAACGAAGCTTTCTAAGTCAGCTACCAGCCAATCTGGTGTATTGTTTACTATCAGAGAATTGATAGGAAGAAGAGGAGGAGGAATGAGAGCAGTTATCTAAATTCTCTTTTTGTCTCATTCTTTTCTCTTTTCTTCTCTTGAAAGATTTACAAAATGATTCACGATTAACATTTTCCATTCTTTTCAGAAAACATAGAAACTAAAATTTTAAAAGTAATTCAGCATTAAATAACAAAAAGGAATTATCAATAAAAATTCTAAGGAATGAAACAAAATTGCATTTTCCCTATAGGACAGGATGTTTGTATGAAATTCTAAACAAAACAAAAAAGATACCATAGAATGTGGTAATTGGGAACATGTGGTCTAATTGAGAACTGCATTCATGGGATCTTATTAATCAGTATATTTACTGTTTATAGTGTTAAGAATATGCCATTAGCCTTTAGGTACTAATCTATGGAAGTTAAAATAATTCCATAGTGCAAAATTCTTAAATTTTTATTAAATTAAAATTTGTTCTTTTTTCAGCAAAATCCAATACCAAACTACTAAGCTTTAACCATTAAGTGGTAAAACCCTGAATTTGAATCATGGATAGTATATACTTGGAGAAATACCTTGGGCTACTAAAACCTCAGGTGTGTTAACTAACTTTTATTACTGACCATATCTTTAGGGTGGGGCAATTGAAAACAGTATGATAGGGAAAATGAGAACAAGCTTACAAATTAATTAACAGTATTTTGGTGAGTCAAACTCTTCTGAAATACCTATAAGATAAAAGAGAGACTAGCATCATGAAGAGAACATCTTATAGTAAGAAAGTGAATGTTGCAGCAGATAGGAGTTTGTCACTTGCCGACTCAGAAGAGCCAAGTCCATCAAGTAGTGGCACAAGACCAAAAGGTATGTGCAAAATCCCTTAATTTTGCAGTAGCTGACAGTGACTCATTAGAGATGCTGATGATGTGGAACCAGTCAGATGAGGATACCTCAGTAAGGGATCTACACCCTGGTGACTATGTACTTGAGAGGTTTGAAAGTTGTGTAGGCAAACAACAAGCAGTATATTATGTAGGCAAGATTGTGTCTAAGGAAAGTAATCAAAAGTGGAAAATATATTACAAGAAGTCCGAGGTTCCAATTGGAAGAGGCACTAATGTAAATATTGCTTTTAACAATTGTAAAACACATGGAGAGGATATGGTCATGAAACTAAAACTGAGAGGTTGCTATACAAATGCAGTCATTTTTAAAAATGTAATCAGCAACAAATCTGTTTGAAAGAAAGATATTAGTTGTAGTTTAATTATTGTTCTCAAATATTTCTTAGTTTGAATTTATTATGATGTTTTCAAAAAATCTGAGTCTCCAAATCAATATGTTCTCAATTGTCCCATGGTTGAGAATATATTTATGACTAGCTCCCATATATTTTCTACCAACATTATGGAATATTATATATAGTACATATGTTAAAAACTAATTAATAATTTTCAACATTAACTTAACTTTTGGTTAACCTTAGAATCTTGCAAATAACCTAAATTTGTTCTTAATTACCCAGTAAGTAAATAAATTAATAAAATAAAAATATGTTTTCCAAAAGCATTTCATGAATCAAATCTCAGTTTTCTGAAACAGAAAAAATAAAACAGTTATGAACTTCAATTTTTCTGCGTAATCATTCAAAGAGTTGAACTCTATATGAATTTAATTGGAACTGTAACTCATGTCCTTGTGCCTTAGGCTACAAACTTATTAATGACTCCTCACTCTTGCCACATCCAACAATCATTTATTCTAAAGGTGCAGCTAAGCCCCAACCTAAGCGGTTAAACATTACTGAGGAATGCAACCTCTTCAATACTCAAATGATTAGAGTAGACTTATATAGAAGAATCAGACACAGGAAATTATAGGATCCAATTTAAAATATTTGAAACAAACTGATAATTAACTCACAAGCAATAAAACAAAACCTTTATGATCAAAAAGAAAAAAAATAGATGATTGCAAACCACAGGATAGAATTAGATTTTTGTTCAAGGTTTAGAAATCTTAATAGCTTCCTGCAGGTGAGGGTTGGGAATATCATAATTATCTTTACAGTTAACTATTTTAGGAGTATCTAGACTAGTTTATTTCAATTTATGTTGGGTAGTGGAAATGAAGTGAGATGAAATGTGTTTTTGTATGATTGAGTGACCTAGTTTGTCCAGTTGGACAAACTAGGTCAAGCATACAAAAACATGCTTGAGTGACAATGTATGCTTGAGTGACCTTGTATACTTGACTCACGCATACAAAAACACATTTCATCTCACTTCATTTCCACTACCCAACATGAATGTTGCACGTCCCTGCTATGTACAATTCTCTTCTGATGATGCAGTTTCACGACGACAAAATGCATAAAGATTTATCTTCATGATAATAAATATGTTTGAGACATAACACGCTTTTCTCAATCTTTCTTTTCAACATTGTCTAATCAAATTTACCATATATATTTATTTTCACTCAATAGTCACGTGACCAACATTATTTGGCAGCATGCAATGTTGGGGGATGATAAATTTAAAAAATTGGAAAAAGTGGTGATCAATGAATAAATTATTTTTCGATTTTTGTTGGGCAGTGATCACTAAAAACGTCTGAATTAGAAAAACAAAAAAAAACAAGCATGAATGCCACCTGACACAAACTAAGGGATCAATTTAGCATAAGCTTAGATTGCAAATTGAACCCCCTACTAAAAACCTATTAGGGGAATTTTTTAAAAAAAGAAAAGTTTTTCCTAGACATAATAAAGAGTAAATGTTTAAATGTTCAGCCCTCTAGCTCCATTTGTGCAGCCTGTATGCGTGATACATACATAGATAGCCAGCCAGCCAAACCAACTTAAAAAAACCTATGTTGCCAGTATTGGTAACAGTTTTGGTTGATGGTTTCTAATATACATATAAAGGTTTCCTCTGCCCTCCGAAAGTAGAGTGTTCCTATAAAAACCTCTTGTAAGCTGAAATAGTGTGAAGCAATTACCATTAATATATATGGGAAAAATATTTGAGTAATCCCAGACCAAAAAATGGTGATAATGGTATTTTAGGCTAAGTTGTCAGAGGTTGAGACTGGGGTGTGGAAGATAGAGGAAGAGGGTGTGCACTGCCTCTATAACAGCTTGCAGTATAACTAATGTTGAAAGCTATTTTCTTTTCTTTTTTTTTTCATAAAAGCAAAAAGTGGCATGAATAGGAGTCTTTAAAGCAATATTAACGGGCAACTAGCCAGGGTAATCATCATGAAGCTTTTCTAGGGCATTTCACTGCCTAGCAACACCCAATACTTTGGGAGGTATCATTTTTTAGTATATGCCAATAATTCCCAAAGTGTGCCTGCATCCTCCCGGGGTGCTACGGTCAGCACCCAGGCGAGCGGCAGGATATACAAAACATTTTAATAATTCCAGGCAATCATTATTCAATGCACGGTCATGATGATCTAACTGGCACATCACAAATCACTGTCCATCTAGGGTTGAACTTCACCGTTTCAACACTAGATGGTGCTCTGGATTGTTCAAGAACTGTGTCGAACATTCTCAGTACATAGTAGTTGCATATAAATGACCGCAGATTCACCATGGCCTTATTAACCCTTTATAGAGCAAGTGACTACATATGATCACCTGAAGACCAGTCAGCAACATGTAAATATTATAGCCACAATGACAACATAATCCAATGTGGTCTGCAAGCTTTTCAAAGTACACTTGTGCTTGAACAAAGACAGAAACTGTTTTGAGGCATACCACAGCCCATTAAATTAGTCGGTTTTTGGCACACAATGTTTTTAAATCAACACAGCAATATCAATTTTTTGTATCTATTCATTATATTGAATGTTATTCTTTAATTCTATGTTTTATTTAATTTTCTTATATTTTTGGTCACTTTTTGGGTGAGGCACCATATATTATCACTTCATCAAAAGGGGTTTTGCCCCCATAAACAAAAGAATTTCAGAAAACTTGCAACTGAAAATATCTTGTAATTAGGTCTAGCTTAACATACAAAAAGGTTGTTTTGATATCTAAAATAGTTTTAGGGTTACCCTATAAAGGGTTAATCACCTCTACCAAAAGGTTTAGGTTATTCATGTATATGCATCTATCTATTTAGATATGTAACCGGACTTCACCCAGCCCTAACCGTTCATAGTAGAAACTTGAAATTTTGTACACACACTTCCCTCAATGTTTTTTTTTTTCATTTTTAAATTCAGACATTTTTTAATGATCACAGCCCTACTTTTTAATTGATCAGCACCCAACACAGCATATATGGGTGGCAGTGATTCATAATTTCCCTTGGAATGCTAGTTGAAGATTGAAACTAACCTAACTACAGGAACAAATACAATTGCTCAGTATTTTCTGACGTAGGGCGCTGTGAAAAAATCCTTATACATTAAGGGCACAGTGATTTGAAAAAGTTTGGGAACCACTGGTGTATATACTATGCCATAGCAATAATTATTTT
This sequence comes from Architeuthis dux, assembly GCA_006491835.1. Taxonomy (NCBI): domain Eukaryota; kingdom Metazoa; phylum Mollusca; class Cephalopoda; order Oegopsida; family Architeuthidae; genus Architeuthis; species Architeuthis dux. The sequence continues at coordinate 250,262 of VCCN01006396.1, read as the reverse complement.
GCACATTTTTCTGCGATTGACCTCTGTAATCTGGTAAGTTTTCACAATAGATCTTATGACTTTCTTTTCTAACTCTTATCTATATTCACACATCCAGAGGGACAATAAGTAATGTTTTTTTCATTCCAGTTTTAGAAAAGATTCATAAAAGGAAACCTTGTAAAAAGCTAGAGGAAAATAAATCCGGTTTCATTTTACATAATATAATAACAAAAGAATATACCATGTATAATACAGATCTGGTTAAGTCACTTAATAGAAACCATCATGTGACCAAGATATTTTGGCAACACCAATTAAAAAATTGGAAAATGGGTGATCAATGAATAAGTTACTTCTCTCACCTTTTGTTGGACACTAAAAAAGTCCAAATATTAAAAAAAAAACAAAAAACAAGCATGAACACAGCCAGACACAAACTAGGTACCAATTTAGCATAAACTTACATTGTAAATTGAAACTCCACTAAAAACCTATTTTGGGGAGGAATTTTGAAAAAAAAAAAAAATAAGTCTTTCTAGACTTAATCCTTATTAAGTCTAGAAAAAGACTTTTTTAAATGATTAAATTTTAAGCCCTCTAGCTCCATTGGTACAGCTTGTACGCGTGATACATAGGTTTCTTTCTGGCTATGGTGACAGTTTGATTGATGGTTTATAATAATATAATAGCCCCCTATGGATAAAATAGAAGAGCAAACCGGGCTCTCTAGCCTTCGCATAAAACTAGTCTAGGAGAAGGACAACTCCGAATTCAATTACTGATTGTGAAACTAGGGATTTCAGGAAATTACTGAAATGTTTAGGGATTTCACAAAATCACTAGTTTCACAATCTTACTGTTACACTTTCACTTGCTACGAAGTAGATTTTTGCAGAGTTAGCTTGACTTTAAAAATTAAAAAATCATAAGACACCTTGTAAAAAGGAAGGGGAAAATAACAAAACAGGTTTTTGTTTATGTAATAGCAAAGGAAATCTTAGAAATGACAATGTTTAAATTAAACTTATGAATTTAAAAAATAAAAGAACCCTGATCAGCTGCATGATTTGCCACTAGTGACAGGCTGAGAAAATTAACTAAAAAAGATAAACGTAACCTCCATTGTCCAGCTCCACATTGGCTAGAACTTAAGGATATTTAAAAAAAAAAAAAAGGCTGGGTGATAAATGAGAGGAATTCAGAGAAAAGAGGTCTTTTTCTTCTTAATATTCCCTGCTGAAATAAGGGAGATCTTATATGGCATCAAATAGAGTAGCTTTTTTTTTTTCAGAGTTAGAAAAGAGTTGAGAAAAGGTTCAATCTGGAATCATTAATATCAAACGGTTACACTGAATTTCTAAAAGGGTTTTTTATTTTTATTTATTTCATTCTTTATGGCTTGTGGCCACATCTTTCAGTTCCTGTCAGCTGGGGCCTAGAATACGCTGACTGCTTCCCCTGCCGAGGGATAAGACCCCCAGCCCCAACAGGGACCACCTGTTTTTTTCACCAAAGTTGCAAGATTTTTTTTTTTTTTTAATATTAAACTGATTTCGGAATTAAATGACCCATCAAGGGTTGATATGCTGCTAAACAAATCTATCAATCAATCATAAACATAATTTTTAATCAGACACCAAAAATAGGTTTCACAATCAAATACATAAAGAAAAATGGGCACGTTTTGCATAAGCACCCATTGAGAAATGTCTTTTAGGGTAGAATTTGTTGGGTTTAAAGGTGTCACATAATTGTTGTGCTAATGGTCAGCTCTTTTGGTCAGATACTTTGTTCTTTGAGAACCTATTCTTACTCAAGAGGTTGGTTACAGTTGCAAAGTAGGCACTTGAGTGTGGAGTCAGAAAAGAAACATATTTTGTAGAGGAGAGAAAATATAATTGTGAACATACAATGAAATGTTCACCCAGTGCCAGGAACCCAGAATGCCCATGGGGTAGGGGTATTCAAATCAATGTCTTGAAGGTAGGTTTTAAATCTCTTTGGGGATTGTGACAAATTGTCATGCACTTTAAACATATCTAGTAACCTGCCTAGCGGTTGTGAATTCAATCCGGGTAGTGCAAAAAGTCATATACTTTGGTCCAGTGGAAGAGGCAGATGTCCGACATCACAAGAACAAATTAACTGATGCAAGATATACCCGTGGATTGAATAAAGGGTTTTGTTCAAAATTCTGAGAACATTACGGAGTACATCAGGTACCTGAAGAAGTTCGGAGGGGACAATGGCCAAAATGTTGTGACTATAACAACCAAGATGAGGACACTAGTCCAAATAAATCAGTGTATATTGATATATTAGCCTGAAAAACATTTCAAAACTCAGTAAAGATTTTGTTTATTAAATCAAACATTTGAAGTCAGGATGTTTCACTTTCGATACATTATCACATGTTTACCTGAAACAAATGAAATTCATTTTAAACAATAACAAAACAGCATTTTTTTCTCTCCTTTTCTAGTTTATTTTTAGATGTGTCCAACACATCTCTATAAGATGCTTTTCGGTCGGTCAGTCGGTCGGTTCCGTTTAAAGAAGGGGTGGGGGTATTTTTCAGCCGCTAAGTTTGTTATTACTAGATAAAACTGTCTTCAAAAATGACTAGACTTTTAAATTTCCAGCTAACTTTATATATAACATTTTTAGCTATACTCATTTAAAGCCCACTTATCAAATAAGATAACCATATACTAATTGCTTTGTTTTTTAATAGCCAGATTTTCGGGTGAACCGTCCTCACCTTCCACTACTAGTAATGCTACTACTACTAGAATCTCTTTGAAATCAGAAATCACAGATATGGACATAAGGTTGGTGGATGCATCGTTGAACTTATGGTTCTTTATTTTTCTTTAAGACACACATTACCATTAATGGTTACATCAGTCAAGTAAAAACTAAATGAATGAATAAATCAAAATGCTACAAGGTTTAATTCCAATAATCGTCAGTACACTGCTCTTATTATATATACCAGCATAGTGTCTGTGACACTTATAGAATTTGTAGTAGACATCAGCCGAGCCTATTGTTGCCAGGCAACAGCAGTCAGCAGCAGCAGCCTGGATGAGCACTGAGTGTAGGAAATTAGAGCTGTGTCTGTCATACTTATGTTGACTCAATAGGCCATTATTTTAAAATATACAACCCAAACAAGAGGAATGCATTGACGTCA
>VCCN01006396.1:126317-151734 GCA_006491835.1 Architeuthis dux | reverse complement strand
CTTTTTTTTCTTTTTCTTCTTCTTGTTATCATCATCATCATTAGTATTTTGTTATTTTTTATTTTATTTAGTCACAGTGATAACAATATCTATAACAATGTATCGTTAGCAATATTGTAGCCATATATTAATATCGTTTATTGATTTTATTAGTTTGATATTCGTTATCATTGCTTTTTGTTTATTTATTTTATTTATTTTTACACAGGTGTCTGCTCACCCAAGAGTAGGTCAATATAGGCAATATGAATATAGGTTACCTAATAGTTACCTAATATTAGGTTACCTCCCTTAGTCTGGGTAGGTGTGCCCAATCAGCGATCGTCTTCTGCTGCCACCACCCCAACACTTTATCACATGACATTCAGTTGTCGTCACTGCCTCCGCACGTTACTTCGGCTCCAGGCTCTCTTCATTGACATCGTACAAAAAACTTTCAATTTACCCCAAATACGGTCCAGCAAAGGTCGCTGGACCCGTTCTAATACCCCAAAGAAACCTTTTGGAAGAGGATAGATACCAAGGTCAACATATAAAAGGTCGCCTTGGCCATCATATATTTTTTCCAGCTTAACAATTTTCCCAGCCTTTCTAACTTCGCTCCAGGTAAGAAGAAAGAAAATTCCTTCTCCTTGTAGTTGTCTATAATTTTGAGAAGAGGATATTAAAATTAGTTTTTCGGACAATAGAACACATTCTTCTAGGATCGATCGAAACGGCATGTAAACAATTAAAAAAATAACAAGGAGTTGGATTGTCCGCCAAACTCTGAAAGAAATTCCTTCTTATGTCCAATGGCAAAAACAGTAAACACGATGGAAATTCCCCAATATTTTCCAAGTTCTACAAGTCTGCAAATCATAAACAGAATTAGTTCCACATCCTCGCTCACTCGTTGTTAAAAACGGCGCACAAATAAAAAGAAATAAGAGAATTAATGAAAACAAAACAGAAGTAAATACATAATTTATATTGTTATTGCTTTGTTGAATAAATTAAATTGTTTTTATTTGTGCGCCGTTTTTAACATCGAGTGATCGCGTGTGTGAAACTTTACCATCGGGACCACCTTCCCTACATTGTGACGGTAGGGGCCATTTGAAAAGCCCCCTGTCCTGGATGGAGAGGGGCCCGAAATCTTTATAAATTAGTTCAATTCAAAGTCAAGTCCACCTACTCGCATTACTACTACTACTACTGATGACATTCATTAACAAGAATATATTTGTATTTATTTACATAAAAAATAATATGAATGGCAAAATAATAATTCAGCATTTGGGGGTTGTTTTTAAACAACTAAGTCATAGTGCATGTCTATTGCAAATTTTCCATTTTCATCGAATCTCACTAAATATTGTAGGGGGGTCCCCTGAAGGTGCCAAACCCACCGGGGGCCCCCAAATAACGTCACTGAATAATCGTAAACAGATTGCATGACAATTCGCCAATAAGTAAAGATTGTCAAATAAAAATAGTGATTTATTAATTTGCAAATCGTCATTGAATGTTTAAGATTTAAAAAACAACCGACCAATATTTATTTCTTCTACATCTCGAGAAAAATCTAGTTTTTTCCATACCATAGAGCATGTTTGAAAACCTAAGAAACAGAAACCAGAAAAACGAATAAAAGTATCACATTTTGGAATGGTTTTCAGTTTTCTAAAGGCATTTAAAAAAATAATCGAAATGTATTTTACGGTATTATTATTTATTAAAATATAACTGTAATATATTTTAACTGCGACGAAAGTGGATAGTTCTACGAATGGCAAAAGGTTTTTCGTTCAGACCAAAATTTGAATCGGTTAGCGGTCATAACATTCTTTAGTGGGCGAAGAATAAGGAATATTTGTATTTTCTTTTTTACGTCACAGTACGTCATAGCATTCCTTTTTTTAGATCAATTCTCCAGATAGAAAGTACAAGAATTTCTTGTCAAGAAAGAAAGCAGACTATACAGTGTTTATAAACTGTTCACATCTATATACATTTCATTTCCCAAGGAATTATATTGGATTTTGTACGATATTTTTCGTTTTATTATTTATGCAATGATTTATTTTTGTTTCAGGCGTTTTAACGGGGATTAACTTGAAAAATTAATTGGAAACAAATAGTTTTATTACAGAAAGAAACAAATATAGCCAAATGCTGTCAAAATTGTATAAACAACGTCGCAGGTTTTTGTTCTATTTCTTGTTTTTAATAAAATGATCGACCTTCGCGACAAACAACTTTCTCAAGTCATCATTATATTAATTTCTTTCATTTGGATCCTTGTAAAACCCGTATTTACTAGTACTAATGACAACAAGAAGTATTTCATTGATAGAGGAAAGACACTAGACAGCCTTTCTCTAAATAAATTTATTTATTTTCTTAAAAATAAAGAAATATAGTCGTCAACAACAGATTTCGGTACAATGTAGGGAAGGTGGTCCCAATTTAGGAATTCAGCTGACGTGACGTAGACATGCAATCTGTCAAAGATTTATGAAGCTGGCCAAACAGTTTAACAACTTAATTTATACAAAGAAACAACAATATAATTTGTTGTTCTTCTGTTTTTCTTTTATGAATTCTCTTATTTATTTTTATTTGTGCGCCGTTTTTAACATCGAGTGTGCGAGGGTGTGGGACTTTATAAACTCTGAACCGCCTTCCTATGCCCAGCTTCTTTCACTTTCATAAGTGGCTGAATTTTTAAAAGTTTCTTATCAAAGTTGATTAAGAGAAGTTTTCATCATTATTTGATGTTCTGTTTTGAAAATTAAAAGGGTGGGTGGAGACTTTTAGCGGTGCTAGAACTGCACCGTCTTTCCAACGAACAAGAATTATACGTTCCACGATGCGTCCACCATCCTTACGTCCATATCTGTGATTTCTGATTGCAAAGGGATTCTAAACGTAGTAGCATTACTAGTTGTGGTGGTAGTAGCAGCAGGAAGGTGGGGATGGTTCACCCGGAAATCTGACTATTAAACAAACAATTAGTAAGTTTAAATTAAAGTAAGTGTACAATTTTTTATCAATAATTTGTTCTGGAGTCTTAATGTATGGTTATTTTATTTGATAAGTCGTCGTCGTCGTCGTCCACCACCACCACCACTGGACAAAGACCTTTCCCATCTCCTTCCATGACAACCTATCTCTGCCAAGTCTTACCGGCAAACTTATCTATCTCGTCCGTCCATCTTGTGTCTGGTCTTTTCCTACTGCGTTTACTGTCCTATGGGCTATTTCCCCCATCTATTGTTATCTCTTCTTGTTAGGTGGCCAGCCCATCTCCATTTTTGCTGCTTAATTAGTTGTATAATACCCTTCATATAACATTTTTAGCTATAAAGTTAGCTGGAAATTGAAAAGTCTAGGCGATTTTAGCCATTTTTGAAGACAGTTTTATCTATTAATAACAAACGATATTTGTCAACACTGTAAAAAAACAAACACTTGATACGTCATCTATTGATCAGAATAGAGGTTCTTTTAATGACGTCACGCATTCTCTTCTTGACATTATAGCATACACCATCCCTTCCTCTTTCTGTTGTTAACATAAACGGAACTGACCGACATACCGAAAAGAGTCTTATAAGAGTTTTAATTTTTAAGATTAATCATTTATTTACTTTGTTCCATATCTTGAGAACAATCGAGAAAAACCTTTTCACAGCACATCGTTTCAAAGTTAAGTAAAGTAACTTGTTGTCGGAGAATATGCCGGCTCTCCCGTTACCCAGCAAACAAAAATAAATATACAAATACACGTGGCATATTATTATAGAAGATTCCTTAACTTTCAGAACGTTCACTTATCATTTTATAAAACGATTTGGCAAATTCCAAGTCTACTCCTGCAGTAAATGTAATCTAGTTTTATTAACATTGAACCGTAAACCTTTCCCATGTGTATTCCAGACTACTACTCTATACACTTGGTGTAGTAAAAGGGATTAGTTTACACCGAAAACCATAAACATTTTTAAAATCTCCACAAAAAAGAATTCGTTAAATTCTGTTATTTTTCTTCGTTCATTTTTAATAACCGCCATTTTTGCAAAGGACACCGAGCGTAGATTAGGGTTTGTTGTTTTTTGGTATTAATTTTAGAATGAAAAAGTGTGTATATATAAATTATATTTGTCACCAAATGTAAACAAAGGGTGTGGAACATTCATGTACGTAACATTTTAATTTAAAGTAGGTTAATTTGCCGCGTCAATAAACCAGGATTTTATTTTTTGTACAATTTGTTTTTAGATGTGTCCAACACATCAGTTCCGTTTATGTAAACAACAGAAAGAAGAGGGGTATGCTATAAGGTCAAGAAGAGAATGTGTGACGTCAAATAAAATAACCATACACTACGACTCCAGAACAAATTATTGATAAAAATTGTATACTTTAATTTAAACTTACTAATTGTTTTTTGTTTTTTTGATAGCCAGATTTTCGGGTGAACTATCCTCACCTTCCTCCTCCTGCTACTACTGCTTCGTTTAGAATCCCGTTGAAATCCCAGATATAGACATAAGGATGGTGGACGCATCGTTGAACTTATGGTTCTTGTCTTTTTCAACTTGTGTCGTCATGATCATGGATTTTGCAAGTACATACAATGTTGTATTTGCAAAATTCATGTAAGCCTAGCTTAGTCTGGCACAAGGCTACAACTGTAGAGCACCCAGTGATGATCGAACTCACTATACAATAGTAAATGATATACTAAGTTTTGCTAAACTCCAATGCAAAACCCTCATAAACTTTACTTAGTTTGTCACAAGGCCATAAGTGTGGTGCACTTTGTGTAACTCACTACACAATACAGTTATACACCGACTTATGCCCGATCACAGATATGTCCCCATAAGAGGTTAAAACCCATTAATTGCGGATGACGGAAATTTCCATCATGTTATTTTTAGCTTGCTAAATAGAGCACAAGTGTATACATCATGTTTGTTTCAAGTTCGCCAGACGGGGAAGGCGAGAAGGAGGAGGCAAAAGAGTAGACACCTTGCTGGGTGCTGGGCTAATGTCTTAGTGAAAGAAACATAGTGGGTGACATTCGGAAAGTGAAAAGCAAAGATGTATGAAGAATATAGATAAGAGGTTTAGGTAATTGTGCTGTGCGTATATTTCACATAAGTTAACGTATGGCTGGGGTTAGCTTGCTAACCATTACTCCAGGGAGACTCTCATAAGCTTTGCACAAGGCCACTAGTGTGAAGCACTTAGTGAAGATTAAACTCACAAAACCATAATGGTTTTGGTATGTTAAACTAGCTTTCTAACCATTACTCCATGGCGAGAGTCTCAATGGCATGGGTTCAAGTGGGAAAATTTGACTAGATGCTCGCTCATAGGCTGTTTGTGTTTGACGAGTCATGAGCAACAAAACTGATCCAATAATGTGTTTGCTTGTTCTTGTATAAGATGTTAAATTTGAAAATATAAAATGTAAGTAACAAAGGAAAGATCTTGCTTGAAACAATGTGGTTTGTTTTAGAGAATTTGACATTCTTTGCTATTTTTTTCAATTAGGCCAGAACATTGTTTTTAACATTATTATTTTAAATTCAAATAACAATAATGATAATAGCACACAACAATGTTATTTCACTTATTTATGAACAATTAATGATGAACAGATACGGGAATACCAGAACGAAACACAGTCAGTCAATGAAAACACATCAATCAATGAGACTCTTGTCTTTCACCCACAATTTTGGAGATTCTTGGTGCAGTTGTTGTAAGAGCAAGTGCACGAGCTGATTAAAGAGAGGAAGACTTATGGGACTGAATGTTGCCAGCAGCTACAGTGTGACTGACTGCTGTAGCGAACACAGCAAACTTATGTTTATTTAAGTTTGCTGTGTCTGTGTAAGCTTTTCAGGAAAACATAAGTTTGACTCTCTTCCTCTCTTTAAAGCTGATTAAAGAGAAGGAGAGAGTGAGACTCATGTGACTGAAAATGATGTTTAAAAATAGAAATATTCTAGAATATTAATCTATCCATAGATAACATAAAAAGTCCTTTCATTTCTGACGGGTACTATGCTAGTATATATATAATTTTTTTCTTCTAAAAAACAACCATCTCATAGAAATTCAAATATATCCATGAACTTTTAACAAGGTAATAACTAGTATTGAATGTAGTCTAGCCTATCAAGTGAGGAACCCACGGCAGTCACCCAACTGGATTATGCCTCAAGTTTTTTCTGATAATTCGTTCCAATCTGTTTAGCATGGAAGCCAATCTTCTTTACATCTTCATTAATGTGTTCCAATTCAGTCAAGAAGGGATGGGTTATCCAAGGGATAACATTCTGAAACATCGTATCATCAAAATAATCATCAATGCAACCAGGTGTTAAACAAATTCCAATGTCGAGTTCAGGAATATTGTCCCCGCTTTCATTCACCTTCCAATCATCAAATTTGGGGATATTTGCGTGATTGCCGCTCTGAACACTCCAGCTCCACAGATCCGATTTCTCCTGAAAGCCCCTCACTTTATTCCGTGCATCAATGATGGTAACACTCCTTCCCTGCATCTCAACATCGAGATGATTTAAATGAGAAAAAATATCTGCCAAGTAAGCTAATGCTCCAATAAATTTCTTATCGCAAAAGTGTTCACTCAAAGGGGATTTCTGTTCTCAAAAAAACTCTTTATTTCAGTCTGCAATTCGAAAACCAGACACAAAACGAGGCCTCGCATCTCTGTATGGTAGAGGAGGACGGTGAGTTCAGATCCCTACAGGCTCAAAATTCATGTTTGTGTATTTGGAATAATTTAAATGGCACATTTTGGAGATCGTTGCAGCACATGGTTTGAGAACCACTGCATCTCTTCATTCCTCCTCCCTAACAAGTCTGAAGCCTAAATATTCGGTTATAATAGTAGTAGACCACAGGAATATACATTTTAGAACATTTTATTTTAGCGTGAAAAAAAGGGATACAATTTGTATATAAAAGCACATATAACAATCATATTTACACAATATCTAGGGCCTTAAACATTTGCGGTCATGTATAAACATCATAATTCTTCTTAAAATCATTTACATCTGTTGATAGTACTACATATTCCGGTAATCTATTCCAAAGTCCTACCACTCTATTGCTAAAAAGGAATTTGCTGATATTCAATCTACTTATTTGCTTCTACCATATATGTGTGGCCTCTCAGTCCCTTGTACCCCCTTCTAGTAAAAAATACATCAGGGTTTACTACTTTTAAACCACGCATAATTGTGAACATTTCTATTAAGTCTCTCCGATCTCTCCTATTTTCTAGCCTATCCTCATAACTCATACTTTTTAATTCCGGTACTAACTTAGTTGCTCGTCTGGACTTTTTCTAAAAGATTTTTATCTCTCTCCAAGTACGGTGACCAGGCCCGTGCACAGTACTCTAGGTGTGGACAGACATAAGTCTTATATAGTATAAAGAACGAGTCCTTGTCTATATATGAAAAGGTATGCTTAATCAGTCCTAATACCCTGTTTGCTTTAGCCACAGCACAGAAATATACCTGGAGAATGATAGTTTATCAGTTTCTATGATACCTTTTCATCATTTACAATATCTCGTATATTTCCGTTCATACAGTAATCGTAACACAGATTTCTATTTAGATAGCAAAAGTAGGTAATCAATAACAATAATAACAATAGATATATTAGTTTCATTTGCCTTTGCATGTTATTATAGCTAATATAGATACATTCCATAGGTAATAAATTACTTTAACAAAATTATGTACTTTAATTGCAGAAATATATGCGAGAGTAATGAAGATTAGTTGTCAACCCCCTGTTGAAAGTAAATGACTATTAAGTAAAGTTGAAAGTAAATGATTATTAAGTAAAGTTGAAAGTAAATGACTATTAAGTTGGGACTGTTAGGATGGGTGCTTTTTGGGGTAATTTTTATAAAAGAATTGCATAACATTGGCTCCCATGCTAAATAGGCTGGAATGAATTATCAGAAAAAACTTGAGGCATAATCCAGTTGGGTGACTGCCATGGGTTCCTCACTGGACCATATTCAATACTAGTTATTACCTGTGAAAAGTTCATGGATATATTTGAATTTCTATGAGATGATTGTTTTTTAGAAGAAAAAAAAAATATATATATATACTAGCATAGTACCCGTCAGAAATGAAAGGATTTTTTATGTTATCTATGGATAGATTAATATTCTAAAATATTTCTATTTTTAAATATCGTTTTCAGTCACATTAGTTTCACTTTCTTTAAAAAGCAGGAGAAAATCAATCTTATGTTTTTCTGCAAAACTTACACACAGACACAGCAAACTTAAATAAACATAAGTTTGCTGTGTCAGTTACAGCAGTCAGTCACACTGTAGCTGCTGGCAACATTCAGTCCCATAAGTCTTCCTCTCTTTAATCAGCTCGTGCGCATGACCAACCCAACCCTTGGTTTAAAGGGTGGGATCGCCCATGCGCACGTCACACTTCACCATAAAATTCTATTGCGCAGTCTTTGGGCTATTCACATACGGCCCAGCCAACTTAGGACCTGAAAAGACATGGAAAACCCACCTGGATCTCCATTCGTGGAGCCAAGCCATCATATATTGTACATGCTGGAAGCAGAAATGCATTTGGTAAAAATATCTACCCATGTTTCTATGGAGTTCGAGCAGTTTCTTTACATTCTCTTACTTTAAGATTTAATGGTTCACTACTTCAAAGCTGTTAATAGTGTAAATAAATGTTTACATCTTATCAGTTTTATCAAAAAAGTCACACTGTTCATTATATATTAAACTAGAATATCACCCGTCATATGACAGAATGTTTGCTTATTGATTTCATCAGTGAATTATAAATTTTATCTTACTTTTCACCCGGCATTGCTTGGGGTTATTTTATAAGCTACCCCTTAAAATTTGACCCCTAAAAAGGATCCCCCAATTTAAATCTTAAAAGTGGAAAAAAGAATTCCCCCTCAATTTTGAGATTGATAGGGAAAAAAATCACCCCACCTGATTTTGAAAAAAAAAAGGGATTCCTCCTTGATTTTGATCCTTATAACGGAAAGGTTCCCTTGATTTTGACTACCTCTGAAAAAGAAGTCCTCCTCGATTTTCAACCCTAAAGTGGAAAGGTATATTCCCCCTCGATTTTTGACCCAATAAAGTGGGAAAATAAAATTCCCACTCCCCCATCAGGTTTTGACCCCATAAAGGGAAAAATCCCCCCACCCGATTTTTAACCCTAACAGGCTAAAACAAAGCTCCACCCCGATGTTGACACCTAAAAGGATAAAATTCCCCCATGCCATCCGTCCCCTAAAAAAAAGCCCTGTTCTATTTTGACCCGTAAAAAGAGAAAAAAATGTTTCCCCATCACTTTTTACCCCTTAAAGAGAAAGTTATCCTCGCATATGACTTTTAGCAATATTTATTTTTCTCTGCTGCACATTCTTTCTTTCTTATATATAAACATTCTCTCTCTCTCTCTCTTACATATAAACGTTCTCCCACTCTCACTCTCATGCAACTGCTCTTCAAAAAGACAAATATTTTGGAACCGGCATGATGACGTAGATTGCGTTCATCATGGTGCTCAGTTTAGCATAATACTTGCATTGTGAATCAGTCCCCCCTTTAAAAAAAATCCCAGGGTTAAGCAATATCCATGCAAAAAATCATATCCCTGAGACTTTTAGTTTACACTGTGATGCTCACTTCAGACATACATGCATACAACGTCACACAAAAATAGCGACTTTCGCATAGTATTAGAGATTAGCTGAAAATATCTCCTACCCATCATTGAATCAGTGGACTTTTACACTTGAAGCTATGGACAAAGAAACGGAAACAAACAGAAAAGGTTACATTGTTCATTATTAGTTTGTATAATAATGAAATTGTTTGCCCACCTTTAAAAATATTGAGAGAAGAAAAATTTGATTTTGAACAAATGTAAATATTTCTATAAGTTTTAACCAACTTTTTAACCATTTCCTGTGGCAATGTTGTTTCGGCTAGATTCTGTTTCAGCTCTATTTTTATGTCGGTGTGATCCTGATTGGTCGATTCTTATATTTGTGTCCCCATTATCTCGTTACTACTTCTTGTTAATTGGACCATAACTATGAACTATTTGGGTCTTCACTGTCTCTCACGGATGACTAGCTTCTTGACTGTTTACAATATGCTTCCAGAACAAAGCTCTGCCATAAAATGTGCTTCTTGCCAAGATGAGTTACACTCCACCAAATAAGAAGTGGTAGGAGGTGACATCACAGTAGTAGTTGGAGTACTCAATAGACAGATGCATAATGTATTGATACTGTCAATACCTTATCACTGAGAAAATTAAATGTTGTAGGCTATTCTTTATTGCACAGAATTAAGTCAACAAGATCAAATACATTATCATTGTTTTTGTGCTCTTTTAAGACATCATGTTGGAAGAAAATTAGATGAAAATCTATAAAAAAGAATAGAGGGTTTCATTGAATTTTGGAAATGTGCTAGAGGACAGTACCCAAGTGCTTTTTTACATTAGAATTCGATTCTGCAAGCTATTAGACCTCTAGGGCCTCATATAAAACAAGGTCTTGTTGCTATTTTAAATTATTTCGTTCAAGAATTTCTGGTGTATAACATAAACTCCACTCTATCCTGACTATTAAGTTGAAAGATAATAATACTGAGAATGTATGTATGGATGGATGCTTTTTGGGGTCATTTTTCCGACGTATTCCCGTATTCCCACTAGTGTTCATTTTCATGGCATCTATACTGAACAGGCTGGAACCAATTATCAGAAAATACTTAAGGCATAAAACAATATTGTATCCATCGGCATCCACTAGGGGGGTGCAAACAGGACATTTGCCCTCCCCAAGGGCGAGGGAGTTTGAAAGTTGGAACCTTATAGAGGCTGGGGATCAATGAGTCACTATGAACAGTGGCAGCTTAGGACGAGTCACAGCTTAGACATTCTCTAGTCCTTTACCAGACAACCAATATCCAAATATATCTTTTTGGCAGGTTAAGTATTTTCTCGGACAGAAGCTGGTCAGTATGATTGCTAGCCTCTGGCCTGAAGTGGACATTTATTAATTGTCCATTACTTTTTTTAAATTTTTTTTTTTTATATATTAATCTATTTGTTTACTTTCTGCATTTGTTCTAATCCAGCTGTTGTCTGCTTCATTCAATTTTTCAAACACTTCCTACAACCAGTAATTAACGTCTCATTGTCAAGGCTTAACATCCTGTGTACACTTTCCAATGGGGTGGAGCTGATAATTCAAGGTCATTGAAGCTTAAGGCAACTTTCATTAATGATAAAAATGAAATGTTCTTGTGTGTGAAAGAGGGTGGCAGTAGGAGGTGGAGGTGGGAATAGGAGGTGGAGTAAGTTAAAAAATAGATTCTAAGTGATGGTGCAAAAAGGCCATAATCAGGGGCAAGATAGATAAATCTGCTATGGCGACCACATCTGGAGAGAGAACAACGAGCATCTTCCTCTTTGGGAGGAAGTCCAGATTATTGACAGAGAACGATGTTGGAAGCAGAGAAAAATCAAAGAGGCAGCTCACATCAAAATGTCGACTAAATGCATTAGCCAGACAAGTGCGGATTTCAACCCGATGTGGCTTCCACTTCTCAACAAATCTAAACCCGACAAGACAAAGACTCAGAAACACCCAGGCCATGCTCTATAAGGGCTACCCCCCCTTTAAACATAAATTCTGTTTAACCCATCATACTCAGATTTTACACCTGAAGAAGGCCAAAGAATGGATTGGCCGAAATGTCGTGTTTACAACACAAATAACAAGGAGGAGTTCAATTGTCCGAAGAACCATTTGAAAATTAATGACCCTTCTCAAAACTATTGAAAATATATAATTATATACGTACATGCAAACACAAGGGCTGTTTGGAAAGTATCCCGTCATTTTGAATATCTCTAGAACTGGTTTACTCTCTGCTTTTACAAAAGACCTACAGGTTTCCTCTGCTATCTGAAATTGCGTAAAGCAAGGAAGTGATTACCATTAATTCATTAATTCATATGGGAAAAAATTCTGAGCGTTTCCGAACCCAAAATATAACCATCTTCTATATCTGCCTGCTTCTATGCAGAAGGTCGGAGTTCCTCATCTACTCTGGCTGATGTGGAAGGCTTGAAATATAACAATATGCTTGACTGCTTAGCCTTGTGCATTGTTCTATCATACAGCTCTCTGTAGGCAATCAAAACATCCTGTAAACCTGTCCTAAACCTATGTGTCCTTTTGATATTAAAGTCCAACTGGTACTCTTATAATAGCAGGGTCCAGGGCATAATATGTGTAAAAGAATAAAAGTTATTCCAGACATACACAAAAAAAATCCCTTAAGACAATAACACACAATAATTTTATTAAAATACTACAAAAGAGCTTTAAAATTTATTTTAATACAAAACAACTTAATAATAATAATTTGATACACAGATTTATACAAAGTTATTTAATAGTTTATTTTAATACAATAATGCAAGGGGAATAACTTTTAGTCTTTTACACATATTAAACCCTGGACTCCACTATTACAAGAGTACCGTCCAATTTTTCTGGAATCCTTGCAACACTGTCGTCAATCATAGCAAAAATCTCAGGAATCTGATCCAGAAAAGTGAAATGATATCATTAATCTTGGATATTTTTTGTTCTGTTTTAAATTATTTTATTTTGAAAGTATTGAAGACTAAATTTGTTTATTTGACCTTCCATAAAAATAAAAGACCAATTTTATATTTTCAACATTAACCTTATTGGAGTGTTGGGGGTGGCCTAACCGTTTGCAGCACGTAAATTGGAATTGGAGAACCAAGTTCAAACTCTGACTGAGCCAGTTTGAGTTCACTTTCCAGTAATGCACTTGTAAAATTTTAAGAAAAACATGTCTGGTTAGTTACTCAATAGAAACCGTCATATGACAAACATCTTTTGGCAGTATGCCATGTTGGGAGTGATCAATTAAAAAAAATTGGAAATAGCGGTGATCAATGAATAAATTACTTCCCTCGCATTTTGTTGGACAATGATCACTACAAAGACTGAATTTTCAAAAAACAAGCATGAATGCTACCAGACACAAACTAAGGGATCAATTTAGCATAAACTTACATTGGAAATTTAGCCCTCCACTAAAAAACTTGTTTAGGTGGAGAATTTTTAAAAAATGAAAAAAACACTTTTTCTAGTCATAATAAGGAGTAAATTTTCAGTCCTCTATCTCCATTGCTGTGACCCGTACATGTGATACATACATACATACATAGCAAGCTAGCCAAACTTAAAAACTGAAAAGGCCTATGTTGACAGTTTTGGTTGACTGTTTCTAATATTGCACAAATGTTTGACCCTTGCAAACAATGTACATGAAAATCCCCAATATCTGATTGATTTAACATTTTTCTTTTTAGGTGAGCCATTTTGTTAGTGTCCACAATCTCGAAATTTCTTGAATGCTTATCACAGTGCGGAGTGGTCAGGTGACCTCTTCACTTGTTGCTCGATGGCTGTCGGGCGGTTTCAATCTCCCCAGCTCGCAGGCAGCATGGCAAAATATTCACACGTTTCGAAAACTGAACTATTTGTCTGACCCCGAGAATAAAGGCAGCCGCCAAGCTGGAATCAACTTTGACACTCTCGGGAGTTGGAACAGTCGTCTAGAACTTCCTCTTCTTTATGAAGAGAGCGTGGAACGGGGTAAAGTCATTCCAAAAATCCCCGTTAGTGAGATCGGCAGTGCAACGTTACTTGGACGCAGGAAAGTAAACGAGGATCGCTATGTCGTCGAGGAACTTTCTCCCAACCTGCTTTATTTTGGAATGTTTGACGGACACGCAGGAACTGAGGCGGTCGAGTTTGTGCATGAACGCATGAAGAAAGCGATCATTTTCTGGTTAACACAGACGGACAATTTGGAACGTGTCCTTGAACAATCATTTATTGATATCAACAACCAATTGGCCCGACATCTCAACTTTATAGGTAAGTACTGTCTATTAATAATTTTTTTAGATGAAGTACTTTCGTATTTACTATTACACTGACGGTTGCTACTGATGCTATAAGTGTGAATAAACGTATACAGTTATAGAATGGCAAAATGAATTTTAAAATGTTTATATTTCCTTTTTCCTGCTAAAAAAGTGAAGTGAGTTTTCAGGTGTAGATGGATTAAAAATAGAAAAAATAGTGGGTGCAGTTCAGTGCATGAACATAAAATACCAAACTGAGATGAGATGTTAGTGCTAATAGTTACCACGTACTAGTTCATGATCTGTCACTCCGCTGACCTTTATGGCAGCTAATTATACTATAAATATGACACACGGTAGGAAGGGAGAGGGGAGAAAAGATAGTTTGGTAGTTTAAAAAGAGTGTAGGAAGTTTTGAGGTATCATTTTTCAACAGTGTTGTAGATGCTGCTTTGATGTCACTGCAAGTGAGCTTTGAGACACTGAGCCAGGTCAAAGACAGATTCGGAGTGCTGCTTGAGTTCACGGACTTACAAAAGCATTGCACTGAAGTCCAGAAGATGCTGACTGCAAAGGGAAAAACTGATGTTGATGAATCTGAGATGACATAGGAAATCATGAACCTGCCACAACTATCACCACAGACGACATTCCTGCATGAGAACAAACTTCAGGACCTCTACCCAAACCCCTGGATTGATCTGGGGATTGCATTAACTCTTTACAGTTACATTTGCCTGTGCTGAGCAAAGTTTTTCAAAACTTAACTTACCTGCGTTCATCAATGGCACAGGAATGTTTAAGTGGTCTTGCTTTCATCAGCATCAATACAAAACTCGCTTAGAAGCTGTCATATGATGACTTAATTAACAATTTTGCAGTTGGGAAATGTAGACGTGTGCCTCTGAAGTCTGTACCCAGTGCTTTTCCATGTTTGTTCTAAACATCCAGTGTGTGGTGATCTTTCCTGGGGAAACTCCTCTGGTACACAGGTTTCAGGAAGCAGATACAGCGGTTTGTTTTGTATAAACAGAAGACAAACTGGGTAGTTAGCATAAGCAGTGATAGCCACCATGGTTGAACAGACAGAGAAAAGAGCACCACCTACAGAAACTATAACTGCATCAACAGAAATTGAGAACAAAATTAAATGAATGACGGCTTAACACCAAAAATGTTGTGAAACTAGTATTGCAAAATCTGTTTACTGGGACTCTATTCACTGAGTATTGTTAAAGGTTTCAGCAGCAAGTCATCTATGTAACTGTGTGCTGATATGATTCTGGCCTCAACTGCACTGTTTGTTGAAAAGCTCTATAATTACAGGTTTAAGGATGAGACAGCCTGCTAGAGAAGCTCTGTTGAGCCTCTCACAACTGCTGAAAAATGCTTGTATACTTGAATATCTCTGTCTTTGTAGAATTTGTAAAGTTTTGTGACTTTTCTTCTGTTTTTTGTGCGACTAATTGTATAGTTCTATTTTCTTATTTGTATATATTTATTTTAATAATTATTTTTCTTTGGTTTATTTTATTGAACTATTTTATTGTCTTTGCAAAGTTTGTAAAATATATTTCTTCGGTTTAAAAATCGCATTTGTGTGTTTTTCTTGCAATTAGGGTCATTCCATGTCAAATCAACAAATCTTTAGGGAAAAAATACCATGACCATCACGGATTTTGTTCAAATTTGGCACAGTTATAGATCTTTGAGACAAATTGAATGGCACTTGTCTCAAATTTCTAGTTCAAAGGGTTCTGGAGATACTGACCTCTGAACTTGACAAAGATCAGTTGTTTTTACACCTAGAAAGCCCATTTATATACCATTTTAAAGTACTCAAGTAAATCTAAAACTTTTATTTCATGCATTTATATCTTAGTTGTCAAATAAAAAAAGTTGACCTCGAACTTGACAAATTTTTTCTAAATTTGGCAAATAATTGGTGTGGCCTTTGGTATGATAAGTACAAAATTTGATGGTGGAGAACAAATGGGAACTTGTGCTACAAGGATTTTAATGAACTAAAATTCACAAAAAAGGTCAATTTGTGCATGTTAAAATGAACTTTCAAATGGAATATCTCATTTTTTAAGGAAATTTAGGAGGTTTGATTACCATGATTACCCAGGGCATCCAAATGGCCTGCAGTGGCTATGGTCCTACTGATGTGGAAAACCCTTCCAAAAATCTTTGTTTAATATTTTAGTCATATTAAGTCTTTTGATGGAATTCTGTTTTATTTGTGGTTCTGTGGGCGGTAATATAGGGCTCCAGAATAACTTAACAATTTTAACGTCCTGAAGGAAATGTAAGCGGTCCCAAAATCAAAATGTTGTTTCTTTACTTTGTTATTATCATCTATAGTTGTTAGTAGCATAATAAAACACCATTAAAATCTTGAGGAAATAAATAATTGTCAAACTCCAGTCCAAACCTGGAGTTGACTTTCTTTTTCTACCGTAACAAAAACGACAAGAACAATCCTCACCAAATTTTTTAAAAAACCCAGATCTGGATGTCTCCAGGATGGAAGTGGTTTTTGGAAGATTTTTTTTTTTAAATCACTTCTGACCGAGAGGCGTCCAGGGGAAAATATTTGTTCATCCCAAACACATTTTTACTGTTCCCAGGATAATTTTGACCCACCCGCCTTAAATCGCAAACCGGCGATATTGAGGGACACCCGTATTATTTTAATGCAGTTTATAATAATCAGTATAATTAAATTAATGTTGTACCGTCATCCCGGGGACAGTAAAAATGTGTTCGGGATGAACAAATATCTTCCCCAGGAGATGTCCAGAGTATGCAATGCGATGATGATTATTTTTTATTTTGCAGGGGCGCATAACGCTACTTGTGGTACCACTGCCACAGTCTGCCTACTGAAAAACAGCGTGGAACTGACGATAGGCCATGTTGGTGATAGTTGCGCTGTATTGTGTCGTAGGGGAAAGGCGAAACGTCTCACTCTAGATCACCATCCTGAGGTCGAAGAAGAGGCTAACCGCATTAAAAAATGTGGCGGGTTTATTACTATGAACAGTTTGGGTCGTTCCAATGTTAATGGACGCCTCGCGATGACGCGAAGTATCGGAGATTTTTCATTGAAGAAATATGGAGTCATAGCTCAACCAGATCTCTACAGTATTGAAGTGAGTATACCAATCTGTTGTATATATTGGAGGTGCGAGTGGAGTAACATTTAATGGCACGGACAATGGAATTGTCGAGCCGATTTCAAACTCTGGCCGAAACTGTTTACGTTCACTTTGCACTAATGCCCTTGTGAAAGGTATGAATCTATCTCTGTTGCCCCCCCCCTTAACTGGGCATAAACAAAGCTAGACTTTCCAGGTAGGGATCCATTACTGCCCTATAAGACACACATTAGAAAAATATTACACCACGTTCAATATGCTAGTTTTATAGATAGGTAGCTGAACACTGAAGGCTCTTACTGTACAAGCAGGGTTGCCAGATTAGTTTTCTCAAAATTGGACACAAGTTTTCCAAAAATCAGATAAAATTTGTCAACCCTGAGTGAGGCCTTAATTTAGACAATTTTGGATGTCCGATTCTTACAAATGAGGCAGGCCAGGGTGGGGTGAGTTGTGGTGAACTTTAGTTCCAAAAATGCCTTTGTAAAATATCCATTTTATAGGATGGTAAACACACATGCACATATTTAACTGTATGTCATATGACATCTATTGTGAAAATGAATTGGCTTGTTTTTGACACTTTGCAAAGGCCTATTTCCACCAAGGCTATAGCCTTTTATACTATTGAAATGCATTGTAAACATTGTTTCAGTGCCTAAAAAGCTACTTTTAGGCCTTTTTGACACCTGTTGTGAAAATGAATCACATTCCACAGCCAACTCCTGACGCATTTAAACATAAAAAAGTTTGAATGAAAAGCAACAAAAAAGTAAATAGTAGCAAAAAATTAATAATAATTCTCGATGTACAAAAAACCACATATATCAAAACCGCATTATTCAAAGTTAAGAATCAATGGAAATAATTATAATGAATCCTGGGGAAAAAAAAGGAAGCAATCTAGACTAATGTGTATTATTACACAAGCAGGGTTACTCACTGGGAAATAACTTCAAATATAAAAACACAGGAAAACAAATGATATTTTCTAGATTTCATAAAAGGAAAAAACAAAAAAGACTGTTGGGGATGACAAATTTTAATTCCCCCAAGCATTTTTAAAAAAAATTTCTTTTCTAAATGTAATTTTGTCTTTTTTCAGATTCGGCATTCGAAAGATGCCTTTCTGGTGCTGGCATCGGATGGGCTCACATTTGTTCTCGCAGATCAAGAAATCATTGATTCAGTGAGTAAATGTGACATCCCTAAAGAGGCTGCCCATCTGCTGACAGACCAGGCGATGCAGTTTGGTTCTGAGGACAACACCACTGCCCTCATCATCCCATTTGGTGCCTGGGGTAAATACCAGGCCACTGACACATCAAATCAAAATAGTTTTGGCCGACAACTACAAGGAGTTCGTTATTGTTGACCTCCAAGACCTCATTGTTGACCTCCAGGATTGTTTATTTTTCTTAATATGAATCAACCCCACACTTTTTTTTTTGCCATGATAAATTTTTTCTGTTTTACATGACATTATTTTATCATGTCATTTTTTGTTTCTGAAACATAAAAAAAAACCAAACAAAGAAAAAAAACTGATGTAAATTTCTTTCAACAACACCAAAATTGACAGGCTGAAAATTGTACATGCTGGAGTGCTTTGACTGCTCATGTGTCACATGACGCAGGAGTAACTGAGTCTGGTCCGATAATCACCAATAGAAGATATTTTTATTTGACAAAAGATTTTGCAGTAGAAATGTTGACACTGTATTCAAATTAGCTGCACTGTTCTTCCTCTGTAATGAAAAATCCACATGGAAACTGAAGACCATCTTAATAACTACAAGCTAATCAGGAAATAATCACCTTGTAGAGGAAAACCTTCCCAAATTATAATCTCATTAACTGTCCTCTGAAGCTGTGCCACTGACGTTTATATATGTTGGAACAGATAATCACATCTGCGTTGTTTCAGATTTTATCACACGAATCAAGACAATTTTTATTCATGCTCCTCTTAACCTGTTTGCTGCCAAGAATATTTTTCAACGTAATTCCTGTGCCGGGTTATTCTCATAAAAGATTGATGAAAATAGAAAGTCTTCATTGCATCTTTAAAATGGTTTTATTTTCATACAAATCAACTAATGTGTATAACGGATTATCTAATAGATGTAATCTATCTATATAATGAACAGTGTGACAAGTTCTGTAGTTTGTAAATTCTGCTAGAGTGCACTGATGCTACACTAGTCAAGAAATAGGGAGCGCCACTTTGATCCTAGGCAGAGCACACAGATACTCTGATTCTAGGCGCAAGTGCTGATCCTTACTTAAATAATCCCATTATTTTTTACTGGTACTATGCTAGTATATATATATAAATATGTTAAATAAAATATTGAGAAAGAATAACACACCATCGTAAAACGAGTTGTCTCTTCTGTGGCACTGGACTGACAGTTTGCTATGGCGAGTTGTCTTGTCTGTGGCACCGGATTGACGGCTTGCTAAGACGAGTTGTCTTGTCTGTGGCACAGGACAGATGGCTTGCTAAGACGAGTTGTCTTGTCTTGCACAGGACTGACAAGTTGTATCGTCTGTGGCAGCAAACAGGTTAAAGATATCACACTTTTCATTTTGTCTCGAAATTATCAATAGTTTACACTTTCAGTATTCTAGTTTGTACCTGGATTTATTGAGTTGACATTTTTTAATATTATTTTGTACAGTTTTTAAAAAATTATTTATTATATATTAGCAAAATATAGGACTTTTTTGTTTTATTTACTTAAATGCCAAATCTTGCTAATGTGACTTGAACAGTGAATTTTTCTGCTGAGGACTTTTAACTAAAGATCCTTTATTAAAGGGTTTGAGGCCAATGTTATTTAGCTTGAGTAGCAAATTACTTCCAATTTTACATGGAGGCTGGTTGTGAATGCTATTGTAACTTTGTGAACTCAAGTTTATTTACAATAAAATTGAATAAAAGAAAAACCTACTTGTTAACAGGAGTCGTTGTTATCAAATATAAACTAAAAGTAAAAATGTACTAATGATGGTAATCAGCATTTTCTTTCATCTCAATTTCTGTTGCTTTTCATTGCAACAACTCAGACCATCAGTCTACGGCAATGAGTAAACAGCGTGGATCGGAAATAAAGAATAAGCTCTTGGTGAGACTCGAACTCACATCCATTTGCCTTGGGAAGTCTGGCTATCTATACCAGCTGCACTGCCTCATGAGCTACAAAAGCCATACGGCTGGCAAAAGATCAAATCTAATCATATACACTTACCCTTTTTATTTTTCCCCGATCATTCGGCACCATATTTGTTGAAGATTTTACATATGCTAGTGTATTAGTAGTAGTAATATTTTCTTGAATTTATTTTCCTTAGATGACACACTGTCAACCATCACCGACCTCTGAAGAGCATTTTCTTTCATCTCAAATTAAGTCGCTACACAACTGAGTAAACAGCACAAATCGGAAATAAAAAGTAGTCCAATTAGAAACCGACAACTCAAACTGTCACAATAGGTTTCTTCAGTTTTCAAGTCAGTCCGGCTGGCTATGTATGTATCATGCATACAGGCCGCACCAATGGAGCTAGGGGGCTGAAAATTTCAATATTTACTCCTTACTATGTCTAGAAAAACGTTGTTTTTTTTTTTAAATTCCCCCCCAAAATGGGTTTTTAGTAGGGGTTCAATTTGCAATGTATGTTTATGTTAAATTGATCACTAATTTTTTAGTTATCACTGCCCAACAAAAGGCAAGAGAAGTAACTTATTCATTGATCACAAGTGACGGTTTCTATTGAGTGACTAACCAGACCTTTTTATTTATTTATTTTATTAAATGAAGTATTGTAATTCATTATTAATTTTTTTGCTACTATTTACCTTCATCTTAATTTTTGTTGCTTTTTATTGCAACTAAACTCAGGCCAGTTTCCCTTCGGCAGTGAGTAAATAAATTAACGGTGCAAAAATAAGTTCCCAGTGAGAATCTAACTCCTGACTCTTTATGCCAGAGGGTGGCTTGCCAGACCGCTCTTACCACTGAGCTACGTGGAACTAGTGGAAAGCGCGAGTCCAAATCAAACCCTCAAACTCATCCCCTATCCTGATCTCTTTTGTGCCAAGTTTGTTAACTGGTAGTTCAGTTTCAGTAATCCAATTTATTTATTTTATTAGATAGTATTGTAAATTGTAAATCATTAATGTTTTGCTACTATTTAGCTTCATCTCAAATTTTGTTGCTTTTCATCGCTGGACAGTTATGTAAATGATTTAGAATACTGTGGCGAAGAAGAACGTGGCGACTTACCTCAGCAATCTAAGCGACCATGGGTGGCGTGTGCTGTCTGTAGAAAAAGAAAATTAAGCGCAAAAACGAAGCTGTTTTAATAGACAGATGTGTATGCTAATTTTTGTCCTTCTGGCCAATCATAAACTTCCCTGGGCTATAAATAGCCATTGCTTTTTCAGGGAGAAAAACGGTTTGAGCTCAGTTGACTACTTGCAAACTGAGGTGTGCATCACGATTGGATTTGTTTGTGACTTTGGATTTGCGACCCCTGTTTTTTGACTTTGGATTCGTGACCCCTATTTTGTTCCTTTAATCAACAGTCTTTTATTTTAAGCCTACTACAAATACTCCATCTAATAAAATACATAAATAAACTGAGATGAAGGTAAACAGTAGCCAAAAATTAATAAAAATAAATAGTTGCAATGAAAAGCAACTGAGATTAGGAGGAAAGAAAATGATGGTTGGTGATGGTTGAAAATTGTTGTGTTTTTGTCTTCAGGCTGGATGCAGCATAAACAAGGTGAGCCTCGTCCTGGGGATACTGACCCGGGGCAACCCCTCACTATTGCTTTATAACCGGAGGGTTGCCTTTGTGACCTTGGTAGTTTTTGTCCTTGCCCTCACACATACACGTTAAACTGACCTTGTGTCACATTCCTCCCTCAGTTAAATATCGGACAGAGCTTCATCTAATAAAATTAAAATCAAGATAATATTACCACTAACAATCCTCTGATCATCATATTTTAAAAATTTTTTATTTTGTCACTTTCTGCAGAAGAAATAAGACCATCACAAAACAGGTCTGGTTTATCACTCAATAGAAACTGTCACGTGACCACATCTTTTGGCAGTATGCAGTGTTGGGGGTAATCAATTAAAAAATTGGAAAAAGGGTTGATCAATGAATAAGTCTCATCTCTCACCTTTTGTTGAATCACTAAAAACTTCGAATTTTCATGCTGTGTTGGGGGTAATCAATGAATAAGTCGCTTCTCTCACCTTTTGTTGGATCATTAAAAACTTTAAATTTTCAAAAAACAAGCGTGAATGCTGCCAGATACAAACTAAGGGCTCAATTTAGTATACCCCCCCCCAAATAAATGTGGGGGTAGGGTTCAAAAAACAAAAAAAAAGTTTTTTCTAGACATAAGGAGTAAATGTTGAAATTTTCACCCTCTAGCTCCATTGGTGAGGCCCGTATGCGTGATACATAGCCAGCCAAAATCACTTGAAAACTGAAAAAAACCTATGTTGACAGTTTCCAGCAATACAAATTAATATTTGAAAAAAAAGAATGCTAATCATTGCTCTACATTATGTGCCCTAGTAAGCTTAGCTTTGTTTGCCACAAGGCCACACTAGTGGAGCACTCAGTGAAGATCAAAGTTAGCAAATTGATCTCTGTGATAAGTTTGCTAACCATTGCACTATGGTAAGCTTAGCTTAGTTTTCCCCAAGGCCACAGTAGTGAGCCACTCAGTGAGGATCAAAGTCACTATATAAGCTAATTGGTCTATGAAATGAGCTTACTAACCATTGTGCTATGATAGGCACTGAATGCAGTGGGGTATGGTTCAGCTTCTTTCTTTCAGGATTTCCTAAGTGTCTTGGTATGAAGTGATGGTTAACAAGCTAGTCCAGCAGACCATTACTACTGTGTAGTGGGCTTGATCCTCACTGGGTGCCCCACACTTGTGGCTTTGTGCCAAACTAAACTATCCTTAATAAATAACCATTCAGGATTTTTTCTGTCTTATCAAATCAACATTGGTTGCTATACTGAGTTATTCACCTTGGATGTGAAAATACAAAGTATTTTTCTCTCTCTCTCTCTCTCTCGAATATTTTAAAATTGTGTGAAAGCCAGTGCCTAAGGATTAGGAAAAAAAAGTATTCCAATTTTTTTAAACTCCCACCCTGGGTAAAAAGGGGGGCTATATTTGCTAGTAAGTTTGATCTATGATTAGAAATGACATAACACTGTTGGTTACGACTGGAAAGTTTTCATTTAGGAAGAAAAAACCTGCCCCAAATGAGCTTCTTTTAGTAATAACACAAAGATGTCATTGTTTATGGCTGAAAAGTTAACAGAGGGGAGGTAATTATGCATGGATCTGCCCCAAAATTCAATCACTTCTTCTGTAGTCCGTAGTCCATGGAATTTCATTGAAATTCATTGAGAACTTTTGGAGATATTGTGTGGACAGGCATCAGATATTGGCAATATTATATGGTGTGGACATATAACTATGACGAGGGGAGGTAATTATACATGGATCCACCCCCAAAATTCAATCACTTCTTCCTTAGTCTATAATCCACCATTCCATAAAATTTCATTGAAATTCATTGAGAACATTTGGAGATATAATGCATGGATTTGTTGGATTATGCAAACTTGGGATCTCAAATCTCAAACATACAAAAAATACAAATTTTCTCAAAGATTGAAAGATTTTATTTTTTTTTAATTAGTATTTTTTATTTCATGAAAAGTTCAATATAACATTAACAGATAAAGGCACAAAAGATTCATAGGCATTACAACAACAAATCTTAATTTCAACAGATCATTGCAGGTACATGTATTTGTTTCAATGACACAAAGTCACAAACATAATTGTCAGTACCCAGTTCAAACTCGGCACATGCCTTGTAGCACCATTGTTCACAGACACAGACACTTGATCCAATCTTCTGTTGGTGGATCAATGTATTTTTTGCAGAAAGAAATACTCTCAAAAGACTTGGAGGAACAAGTTTCTTTGGTGATGGCATCAAGGTCCGAGTCAACCTCTTTGTTTTTTACCAATGTCCTTTGCCTTCTTGGGTTTGTTTGGGTTCCTCATGTGGGCCGGGCAGGAGTGGCCGGTGCAGAGACAGATCCTGCTTCCAGAGCATGTCTTCCAGAGAAATGCCATGTCCTAGGAGTCACGTTTAGTGCAGCGTTTTTCTTTCATCCTCATTTTCTCGCATTGATTGGTGGAGCTGAACAACAGCATCACTCACAAGGCTCAGGTCATTTCCTTCACCATGGTCACCCGATTCTGGGGCAGGAATCTTGTTGAGCCACAAATGATCAAAACCTGTAACTCTTCAGCTCGACTTTTCTCTGCATGACTGGGCTTTACATTTTGGCAAGTCCTTCTAGAAAGGACACTTTGAGAAATGATGAGACCCAATCGTCTGATGGGATGTTGTTGTGCAAGCGGTCCACAATTCTCCCCTGTAGGTTCAGGTATGTGTTGATCGTTTGCTCTTGAAGTCCTGGTGATCAAAGGGAAAAGCCCCAGTCGGCAACAAAGCTTTCTCTTCCTCTTCTAAGATGACAGCTGGTCTCCAGAGTTTATGAGTGTGAACTTGGTTCACTTTGTTGCTGAGAGTGCCCACAGGTATCCCAAACTCGGTGACATCTAAAGCAGCAGCAGCCAGCTTCTCCTCTAAGTACTTGTGGTATGTCCGTGCTTCCTCCTTCTGTTTGGGAGTGCGAGGCATCTTGTGATGTTTAGTTGAACTTGGAAGCAGCAATTTAAAAAAAATAGGATCATGTTCCATCGAAAAGGATGGATTTTTCCTTGACACCGGTGACATCACTGAAATGTCAGCAGTGTTACCAAGATAAACAAAGTTTGCATGTTGATATTGAAGAAAATATTAGGCTGAACTGGTATTGTTAGTCTGTCTCTGAAATGTTCGAAGTTACTTACATTCGATAAAAAATAGGTTGTTTATAGGTTTGTTTTTTTAAACTAACAAACTGCTGACGTTTCAGCGACATCAATGGTGTCAATGAAAAATCCATCCTTTTCGATTTGCAAAAATTTAGGGTGCTTGATGGGAACATGATCCAAAATATATAAATAAAATATCTTGCCAATCAATAGTTCATCTAGAAAGAATTAAAAACGGTACTTTTCTG
>VCCN01006396.1:99191-111686 GCA_006491835.1 Architeuthis dux | reverse complement strand
TATATTGTTGTATACTGTTGGCCCTGCTGGCCCTCCGGCCTAAAACGGCGCACAAATAAAAAGAAATGAGAGAATTCATGAAAGAAGAGCTAATTACTATTACATAAATTGTATTGTTATTGCTTTGAATGAATTAAATTATTGAATTGTTTTGCCTCGCTTCATAAATGCTCGACAGATCGCAAGTCTACACTACGTCAGCTGAACTCCAATCGGGACTACTTTCCTTATATTGTCCCCGTAATTTTACATTTTTGAGTGACATTAGAGTGTCAAATTACTGACGTCATCAGCGTATATCCGGCTCCAAAAATGTACTCAAATTATATGGGAAATATCACGCCTTTCTCTTTCTTTGCCGATTCTTTCGTTATTTCGAACGCAATTCTGCACAGTTTGTAAGTATAAGACACTCGGTTTATGCTGAATTAGAAATGTTGATAAGTTTGAGTGGTTTTATCGATTTTTCATTCGTTTTTCCCCACGTAAGTTCGTGCAGACGAAGCATTAACGCTAACAGATTTCTGACAACAAATCAACATTGTGTCGATAAAAATGCCCAAAACTAGTAACATATCAATTTTATTGTAATAATCTTTGTGTTATTAATAAGAAGAAAGATTGTTGAAAACTTTCATCTAAAAATGATTTGCCTTATTAAGCATTCATTTTGGGATGAATTTCGTTATGAAAAGGGTATTTTGTAAGAATGGTTGTCTTTTAAAAGTATTACTATACGTTTTTCTTACAAAATACCCTTTTCATTGTAATAATCTTTGTGTAATTAATAAGAAAGATTGTAGACAATTTCCGTCTAAAACTTATTTGCCTTAAGAGTATAAACTCGGACATATGTGTTTTAAAAAAACGGAAACCGTCGTAACGTGATAGTTAAGTTAGCATATTTAGCCCAGAACGCGGGGACTTTAACCATAAATTTAAAAAATGAGCCGATTTCAATAATTTGTTTTCTCCTAAATAGGCTAATTTAACTATCACGTTACTCCCGTTTTAGTTTCTTTTTTACAAACTATGCAAAATTACAGTCGAATAATGACAAATCGACGAAGAAAGAAAAAGTGTAGTAAACATAAGTTTTCGAACACATGTGTTCGAGTTTATACTCTTAAGGCAAATAATCTTTAGACGGAAATTTTCTACAATCTTTCTTAATAACACAAAAATTATCACAATAAAATTCATTCGGTATGAAAAGGGTATTTTGTAAGAAAAACGTATAATACTTTTAAAAGTCAATCATTGTTACAAAATACCCTTTTCATAACGAAATTCATCCAAAAATGAATGCTTATAAATCAAATAATTTTCGGTTGGAAATTTTCTATAATCTTTCTTATTAATAACACAAAGATTATTACAATAAAATTGACATGTTACTAGTTTCGGGCATTTTTATCGCCAAAATGTTGTTTTGTTGTCACAAGTCTGTTACCGTTAATGTTTCATCTGCACAAACTCCCGGCGAATGAAAAATCGATAAAATCACTAAAAGTTATCAAAATTTCTAATTCAGCATAAACCGAGTGTCCTATACTTGCAAACTGTACAAAATTGCGGTTGAAATAATGAAAAATTCGGCAAAGAAAGAAAAAAGCGTGATTTTTCCCCATATAATTTGAGTACATTTATGGAGCCGGATATACTAAGAGGCTAGGCAGACCCACGGACTTCGCTGACAATAAAAAACGTCAAAATTGTCCAAAATTTAATTTTATTGTCGGAACATTTGTGGCATCAGTAAGAAGAAAGATTGGGAAAAAATCTCGGATAAAAATTATTTGTGTATGTATGTTCTATAGAACCGGAGATATTTTGAACACAAATAGTGCAAAAAAGCTGTAGCAGTGTAAACAAAAGATTATAAAATGGTTTGCATTTGAAAATTTCCCAAATCTCTCACGCACAAAACATATAGATTTTAACATTTTACGAAAAATCGAATATTGATTGGATTTTGTTAAAATTTTCGGTACTTAATAAAGGGCGAACTTTTTTTAAAAAGAAGTTTCCATTCGAAATTTCGGGAAAAAACATTTGTTTATGTGATGAACCCGCCCCCCATACACACACACACACATTCATTTGATGATTTTTTTTATTTATAATAGCTGTCGAATATTTTTCCACATATATATATAAAAATAGGTCAATGGCAAAATAAATACTGTGCACCGCGAAAAAAATCTTACATTTCTCAGGCACAAGTTTTTAATCTGTAAGCTAGCAGATAACCAACAATTTGATGATTATGTAGTTGAGCTACTCGATAGTGCTCAGCAATGTCAGTTCGGAGAAATATCCGACGGTCTCATCAAATACATTGTCATGACCTCTGGACAACAGGAGTCGGCTTGTGCTATTTTTATAAGCACTTCCTGTTGTCTAGATAGTTGATTTGTCGCGCTTTTGGGCAGAATCACCAGTAAGAGTCAACTCGTGAAACGAAGCTAGTCACACATAGGCGTCTCCTAAATCAATCATATCTAAGATCTGCTGAATCTTCTAAATGCTAACAACACTATATTCTATGTGTCCCCCATTTCTTCTCAATTACTAACCAGTACTAAAAGCCACTAACTAAAGCTAATACTCAAGAAGAAACAGACAACTGAAGAACTCGACTGATCATCTTGTATTTCTACATAGAAAAAAGATAGGTTCTTTTTCATATACATTGTTTGACTTCGTGACTTCCTTGGAAGCCCAAGTCATCACATACATTGGCGACGAGGTTATTTCTGTTTGTCTCGGTTTTCTGATTCAAATTGCACTATGCCGGTAATAGGTCGGATCGATTCTTTTATCGACGACCAAGAAGATTTTGAGACTTATTCGGATAGGGTGGATTTGTTTTTCGTGTCTAATGGCATAGAGGATGAAAGGAAAGTGGCTGTTTTTCTCTCTTTGCCAGGTTCGAGTTTGTATTCATTAGTGCAGAATCTCGTTTCTCCCACGAAACGTGCCGACTGCATTTATGTGTTAAAAGCTCATTTCCTAGGGTTGTCTTGATTTACGAACGCTTCAAGTTCTTCAACTGAAAACAAGAGGTGAGCGAGTCTATTGCACAGTTTGTGGCAGGCATAAAAGCTTGTGCACACACTTGTGATTTCGGACCCTACCTAAAAGACGCTATGAGAGACAAGTGTGTGTGTGGTTTGAGTGACAACGCGACACAACAACTGCTGCTACAAGAAGCAGATTTATTGGCTTTTTCTAAAGAGGCAGCGTCGAGAGATGTAAGGGAGATGGGTAGTGGCCCTTTTACTAGTGTCAGACACGTTGCACGTGAATCTAGCCACAAAAGACGTCGGACTAGCCACAAGAAAGAGAGATTTAGTACTAAACCAAAATCTCCGTGTTCTGGGTGTGGACAATCGCATTGGAATTCTAATGTTTGTTCAAAGATGCTGAATGTCACAAGTGGAAAAAAGGACACATTAAGAAAGTATGTTTCTCAAACAGTGGCAGGAACTACTACAAACTAAATACTAACCAGAACACTAAAAATCCTAATAAATTTGACTCCGAATATTCTAAGGTACTCACCTATGACGAATGCATTTTTCTAATGCAACTGGACGTTCAGACGAACCTATATTAGTTCCAGTTCTTTATATTAGTTTCAGTTCTTCTACTGACAAGGAGCTAGACACAGGCGCTAAACGTTCGCTGATCAGCAGTCATTCCTATCCGACTCTTTGGTCGCTTACACAGCGTCCGAAACTACTTTGTTCTACTATTTTCTCCAGGTCTATGTTGCTACACAGGAGGGAAATTCCACATACTAGTAGACAGTGAAGTAGTTCCTGTTTATTGTAATGCCAGCCTATTCCTTATATTATGAGGGTTAAGCTAGATCGGGAACTTGACAGAATTGTTGATGAGGGCATTATGTCTCCTGTCACTCATTCTAAGTGGGCGACTGCTGTAGTCCCAGTCCTAAAACGTGATAATATCAATCGTTTATGTGGTGACTATAAATTAACTGCTAATAAAGCTGTAAAGTTGGACAAATATCCGATTCCGAAATTGGAAGACTTGTTTGCTAGTTTGTTTGGTGGCAAATTCTTTTCAAAATTGGACGTGTCCCAAGCTTACGCACAGCTGCTATTGGACGATGAATCCAAGCAATACACAGTGATAAACACTAACAAGGGTTTGTTTCAGTACAACAGACTGTGTTTGGGAATTTCTTCAGCTCCTGGCATCACGGAACAGCTTCTTCAGGGTTTGCATGAAGTGCTGTGTTACCAGGATGATATCCTGACTTGTGGTGCAACAGAGGCTGAGCATTTTCAAAGACTGAAGCAAGTCCTTACTAAGTTACAGGACGCTGGGATAAAAGTGCGTGCAGATAAGTGTACACTCACAGTTACCGAGGTTACATACCTAGGTTATCAAATTGACGGCAATGGTATACATCCTGTGAAGATAAGATCAAGGCCATAGTTGAAGCCCCAGCACCCACCAACATTAAACAACTCCAATCTTACCTTGGTATGTTTAATTTTTATAAACGCTCTGTACCACAAGCGTCCTATGTTTTAGAGCCTCTCAATAGACTTTTGAGAGATGATACTCCATGGAAGTGGAGTACATATCAAGACACAGCTTTCAAAGATTCTAAAGTTCTACTGCTGCGCTTTAAGGCGTTAGTACATTTTGACTCTAACTTGCCAATCACTGTTGTGGCCGATAGCAACGTATGCCGCATAGGTACAGTGTTAAACAACATGAACGGCCAGGAATGTCCTATTGGTTTGAAAAGGAGGTCGTGATTATTGTTTTTTCCCTAAAAGAATTTTATAACTACGTATGGGTCAGCCTTTATTAACTTTGGTCACTGACCATAAACCATTCCTTGCAATGTTCTCCTCTGACAAGCCTATCTCGCAGATGGCTTCTGATATAAATCAACGTTGGTCGTTGGTTCTTCGGGCTTATAAATTTAAGCTAGTTCATCGCTCTCAGCAGATTGCCTCTTCATGTAACTGCTGAAAATATTCCCATTCCTGCTGAGTGAACTAATCTAGTCTATTTTCTGGACAGTTCTCCTGTGACTGCATCCGAAATAAGGGTACAGATCCTGTTCTTTCCAAAGTGTTCAAATATTGTGAACTTGGTTGGCCTACTTCTATTTGTGGTTCTCAATCTGAGCTTCTTCCTTTCTTTCCTAAAAGAAATGAGATTCCCACTCAAAATGGTTGTCTACTATGGGATTACATGGTGATAGTTCCTTCTGCCCATCGCCAAACTTTACTTGCTGAACTTCATGGGGAGGAATGTCGGTGCATACCGAATGAAGGAGCTGGCACGCAGCTACATTTGATGGCCAAATTCGGACAGAGATCTGGAGTCCCTTGTAAAACATTGTCCCCAATGTCTGGAGCATTGCAAAAATCCAGCTAAAGCAGGATTACATCCTTGAGAATGGCTTAGTCAACCCTGGCACCGCCTGCACGTGGACTATGCTGGACCCGTGCAAGACAAACATGTTTTGGTTGTAGTGGGAGCACACTCAAAGTGGGTGGATATTTTCCCCACCAAGGGTCCTAGTGCCAAAGAAACTATTAAAAACCTGCGTCATTGTTTATGTCAAATGGGTTTTCCCGTTTCTATTACGTCTGACGGTCCGGTCCTTGCTTCACCAGTAATTAATTTTTATAAAAGAACAATGGCATCAGGCACATAACCTCAGCCGTGTATAAACCATCTACTAACGGTTTGGCTGAGACAATAGTACAAACATTCAAGAGTGCCCTAAACAGTTCCTCAGAACCTTGGAGTACTAGACAAATTTCTCTTCAAGTACCAGATTACTCCGCATACTACTACCGGTGTATCACCAGCGGGGATGCTTTTCAAGCGTCGTTTCGACTTGTTGACATAGTGACCATATAGCTGGTCGCGTAATACGACAACAAGAGAATCAGAAGAGAAACTACTCTTCACCTAGAATGCTAGATCTACAACCTAATGCACCGATCGCTGTGCGCAACTATGAGCCTGGTCCTCAGTGGATACCTGCTCAAGTAACCGTACGAACAGGTCACCTTTCATATAGATGTCAGCTTACAGATGGCGGCATCATCAAACGTCACCAAGATCAGATCATCACAAGGTCTTTTCCACCTATGGTAGAAACCCTGGAACCTGACCAATCTACTACTCCCGGGATTGGCCCTGAAACTGAAATCACAAGGCCGGAACAAACTGCCCCTTTCTATTCACCTCCTACAGAAATGATTCTTAGAAGATCTGCCAGGATCGTGAGGGTTCCTGACAAACTAAATCTCTAAGCAAGAAACTAAGGGGGCAGGCAGTCAGGACCTCTGGACAACAGGAGTCGGCTTGTGCTATTTTTAGAAGCACTTGTTGTCTAGACAGTTGATCTTGGGGTCAACCTCAGCGTCCCGAATTTGCCGCGCTTTTAGGCAGAATCACCAGAGTCAGCTCGTGAAACGAAGCTAGTCGTACCTATTTCGGCGTTTTCTAAATCAAGCATATCTAAGGTCAACTGAATCTTCTAAATGCTAACAACACTATATTCTATGTGTCGCCCCTTTCTTCTCAATTACTAACCAGTACTAAAAGCCACTAACTAAAGCTAATACTCAAGAAGAAACAGACAACTGAAGAACTTGTCTGATCACCTTGTATTTCTACATAGAAAAAAGATAGGTTCTTTTTCATATACATTGTTTGACTTCCTTCGAAGCCCAAGTCAACATAGACATATTAATATGCGGTACGAGAGACTTAAGATTAAAAGAACGTTTACTCAGAGAACCAGACTTGAACTTAGACAGAGCTATACAAGCCGTACAAAGCGCTGAAGAAACAAGATGCCAATCAAAAATACTAGCTGTTTCTACTGAAACTCAAAGTAGCGACATTTCGACCATACGTAGTCGACATACACAAGATGGCGCCAAAAATGTCAAAAGCCTCCATGCTGGAGCCAATGACAGAAACCCCGCCAAAATACAAAATGACATCAGCTCTTGTAAATATTGCGGTGGATTTTATGAAAAGCAGGACAATTTTTTCTAGTGTGACACTAGAAAAAAATTGTCCTGCACTTCATAAAATATGTAGCAAATGTAACAAAAAGGGACATTCTTCGAAAATGTGCAGATCTAAAAGATCAGTACACAAAATCGAAATCTCTTCAGACGACGATTCAAATAATGAAGAATACTCAATGGACGCGATCAATTTTAATGATCCTAAACAAGATAAATTCAATTTATACAGGGTCCAGACAGTGAAAAACGAAGTTTCAGAACTTTGGAGTGTCAAATTGAAATTAAACCAGTCTGTAATAAAATTCAAGATTGACTGGGGCACGGAAATAAACGTTTTACCCAAAAGTTTTTACGAAAATCTCTTTCCCGACCCAAATTGAAAAACACTTCTGTGAAGTCGAATGCCTATAATAATACAAAAATTCCTGTTTTAGGAAAATGCACGGCAACTTTATAGTTGCCGTGCATTTTCCTAAAACAAGAATGAAAAAAGTTGAAACTCTTATTATTCGTATTATTCATCGTGGCAGATACAAATTCTCAACCAGTTCTCGACGCAAAAACGTGCGAGAAGTTGAATCTAATTCAGAGAATTTTAAAAACAAAATAAGTATACCGAATCTGTTAAAAGAATTTGATGACTGTTTCGGTGAGATTGGCATTTTGCCGTCCACTCACCACATAACTATCGACTCTGAAATAAATCCCGTTATTCAACCCTCAGAAAAGGCAAATTAAAACAAGAATGATATAAAATGACAAAATTGGGAATAATACTACCTGTAAGAGAACCTACAGAATAACTTTTCTTAACTTTTAATACGCCATTCGGGAGGTATCGGTTCACACGTCTACCTTACGGAATTCACAGTGCAAGCAGAGCCGGATTAACCTATACCAGGGCCCCTAGGCTATTAGCCATATGCCCCCCCCCCCGCCATCTTGAACCATCCTTCTCCTCCCTCGTTTCGTGTATAATTTTAAGTAAGTAATGCGATCTGTCAATTGTGTAAATAAAATGGATTGTTATGTGCTAATGTGTAATATATTCATTCCATCTTTTAAAGAGATATTTGTTAGGACTGTAGAGTTGGAGGTTGCTACAAGATTATTATTGGCATAGATGTAAAGATGTTAACAAGGGAGACGTTGTTAATTAAAGTTGTAAGTCGAGAGAGAACGT
This sequence comes from Architeuthis dux, assembly GCA_006491835.1. Classification (NCBI taxonomy): domain Eukaryota; kingdom Metazoa; phylum Mollusca; class Cephalopoda; order Oegopsida; family Architeuthidae; genus Architeuthis; species Architeuthis dux. The sequence goes on along the minus strand of VCCN01006396.1, from coordinate 103,454 downwards.
AAATGGTTTCTCTATTTGAAAGTAGCGGTCAGTAGTAGTTGTGAGTGTAGACCTGTCATGGCGGACAGTGGCCGTAGTAGTAGTAATAGTAGTATCCAGCAGTGACCATTGCTGTTCTCACTGTAGGAGGAAGGGGGTCACGTGGTCAAAATGAGGAAGGCAATAATCGGCTATATTGGTTTTATGGCGGGTATACGAACAAAGAAGCCATCATGTAAACATGATAAGGAATTAGACAATGGCGTTAGAGTGAAATGAAAATGTTACATTTAATAAAACAAAAACATAAGTGTAAAATTGACGTACATGGTTGTCAAAAAAAGGTTATAAATGTATAAAAAGAGTTTGAGTGAGAGGTTTTTGTGGTGCAGGATGAAGAGTTAAAGGTAAATAGTAGTTTCTGTCGTTATCCGGTTTTCGAAATAGATCTTGTCTGATGTCTGATGCAGCCGCTTATCTGAACCGATATCTAGGTGATAATCGCACCTAAGGATATGCGATCGAGACAAAAGAAATCAGTTAAGAAAAAAGGGCATATGAGAGAAAGGGAAAAGATGCCGGCATGGAGGAAGGATAGTTTCTAACCAGGAAGACATTTTAAGGAGTCGCCCCGCTAAACCTGATTTAGCAGAAACTAAGGTAATCGGTGGTCATCGTTAATTCTCGAATGGCCTATATTTGAGGCGTGTATTCCTAGTCTGGGCGAAAAGGAAACGGAGCGATGACTGAGATTGAAATAAAGAAATATTGGCATTTGAAGAAATGTCCATATTTAAAAAAGTAGAGATGTAGTGGGCCCTAGGCGGCTTAAATATTAAGTGGATGAAAAGAAGAGGTTTTTTTACGTGCCAGGAAGTTGTAGGCACGGGCGAGTGAAGCTCTACTGGGAGCAGGCTGAAAAGGCCTGGATTATCGTAAAATTAGGGTTTTTATAGTCGTGCTGACGTCACGAAAAAGGAAGCTAATTCTTAGTTTCGTACTTCACATGGTCCAGAGCTAGGGTACTAATTGAAGTAGCTTTAAAAAATAATTTTCATTTTGTTTACATTTATTTCAACAACAATCGACGGTCCGCCATGTTACATCCATTTTCAGTTTTCTGATTACATCTCCGAGTTTCTTTAAAGGTTCGAAAAAATAAAAACTGAGAACCATTCATTGGCTTAATAGACTGGATTTCATTTAGAACAGAGAAAAATGCGTTTCTTTACTGGGAGTCGAAATAAAGGCGAAATCAGGTCAAAGTTCAATGATAAGAAGGTTACACATTTTTAATTAAACTTTAAAAACATTACCAGTGTATAGTTTTTTTTAGCAAAACCTCAAAATATGTATATTATTACACGGAAAAAAGACAAAAAAAGTTTCTAAGTAGAGAAATATTTTACTTTTATGCCTTTTTTATTTTCAGTCTAAGGGCATAAACAATAGGACCACGTTTTCTTTCTTTTTTCCAACTGATTTAATTTCTCCGAGGACTTACGTTTAGTCCAAGAGCCAACACCACTTTATTTATGTTTTTTAGTGCACAAGATTTGATTGGTGGCCTTAGTAGATTAAAATACGAGGAATCCAAAAATGTCAATCTTACAACTCTCAGCCTGTGCATTCTGTGTGAAAATTGCAACTTTTTATCGATTATATGGGGAAAATCAGTATGAATTATTAGTATTAGTATTAGTATTTAAGCTACAAATGCTAGGATGTGAGTGTGTGTAGTGCATCCAGCATTTTTTCTTTCCAAGTCAACGGATGACAATCACATTGAGAAACAGCATTTTCTAATCCATGGAACCAATTTTGATTGTCAGAAAGAGTAGACGGGCAGTCAAGGAAGTTGACATCGGCACGCGCGGCCTTCATTACCCGTGACCAAAACAGACGCCTAAGTTTATTTAGACTCTCCTCTTCTCTTGTTCCGCTCCTCTTCTCTTGTTCCGCAAACAAGTCACCGTGTATTAACGTCTTCCTCCCGTGGGGGAAGAATGTAAATATGTATGTATATGTTTTGAAAACTGCTATGTCGGGTTCTGTTTGAAGTGACGAGAAAATTAAGGCGGAATAAAAGCAGTTTGGACTCCTTTTTAAACACGGTGTTTGTCTGTCCTTCTTCTGTGCAAGTCCTGCATCCACTGAATGGTATGTCAGCATGTTACGCAATAAAAACAACCGTTATGCAACAGAAAACACAATGCTTTATTTCACGTCATATTAAAACTAATTAAGAAATAATAAAGTATTTAGAATATTTTTTGTAATATATTTATTTTCCACAGAAAAAAATAAACAGTTCATTTACAAAAGCTGATTTCTATTTATAGACAATACCAAAATCGCCCGAGTAATGAACTTTTTATTTAAATGTTTTTCTTTGGTTTCTTTCTACAAAATTGTTAACAATACTCTTGAAATCGGTTTGTCTGAGCACTTCGGACTCTATGTGCATTAAAGCTAATATAGCTTTAGTTTTTCATCTTTAAGTGTCGACCATAAATAGCTCTCTACACGTCTGTGGGCTGAAAAGGAACGTTCACCTGAACAATTCGTAGGCATATGTATCCCTTTAAGCTGTAGCGCGCACCTACACACGTTTTGGAACCAGCACACAAAGGAAAATAATGTGCGCAGAAAAGATTTCAAATTCTATAGATAGCTTACTGAGGTTTTACTGAGAAAATATTGGCTCACTTTGTCGAATTTACAAGTGCGCGTATATTTTTGTCATACGAAAAATTGTGCCCAGCACAAGATTTTCTGCGCACACTGACTACTAAAAATTAGAGGAACATTCACTGTGAATTAAAAACAAACGATTACTTTATTCTGCGTTACTGCGTGTGTGTGTGTGTGTGTGTGTGCCTTTTTTCTTTTCCTTTAAGAAAGAGTTTTTCTTCGATTTGGCGGGGGGGGGGGGCAACGAGCTCCTTTCTTCCAAGATTTGGTCTGAAAACATTTCTGACGGTCCAAGTTCCAACACAAAGGTCATTATTTCATTGGTCGCTGTTTCCATGACAATGATCTTAAATAAAAGCCGAGCATCTTATATCGCGATTACGATCTGAGCATTGATAGAGGTTTTATACGACGGTTCTGAAGTTCTGAACAGCAACAGAAAGACCGCAAAAATGGAAAGGGGGACAAGGAGAGACAAATATTGTAAATAGATTGGCTATGCATAAAATTGTGACGATTTTTACCATTTCAGTTGAGTAATGATGAAACTAACTTCTGCAAATCAAATTATGTCAGTTGTGAGTGTAAATTATTTTTAGTAGATTTTTTAATTGCAGAATTTCAATTTTAAAAAATTGTAAGACCTGTCAACAAAATGTCGTCAAAATGATTGATTTATCGATTAAATTGTAAACATTTATTTTAAAAGTACAATTCTACGTTGTAATTAATGAAAATTTCTTCTTTTTTTTACAATAATTTGGACTTTCCTCTTTATCAGAGCATTTTGAGCAATGAAAATCAGTATCCACTCTATGTATAATATACAACAAGAACAAGAACAAACCTGAGAACACATTTTTTAAAAATTTAATTACGTTTTGAAATAGGGTGTCGACGATTTAAAATGTTCCGTGGGTATTTCTACTTAAGGCAAATAATTTCTAGATGAAATTTTTCTACAATCTTTCTTCTTATTAATAACACAAAGATTATCCCAATAGAAATGACATGTTACTAGTTTCGGGCATTTTTATCGAGAAAATGTTGTTTTGATATCAGAAGTCTGTTAGCGTTAATGCTTCGTCTGCACAAATTTTCCTGGGGAAAAAACGAATGAAAAATCGATAAAATCACTAAAAGTTATTCAAATTTCTAATTCAGTATAAACTTGCTGTCCTATAATTATAAACTATGGAGAATTGCAGTCGAAATAATGAAAAAATCGGCAAAGAAAGAAAAAAGCGTGATTTTTTTGTATATTCTGGAGCCAGATGTACGCTGATGACGTCAGACTTTGGCACTCTATTTCCAACCAGGAAAAATGCATTTCCTGATGAAAATGAGAGGGTAATTGCGGTTAACTGTTTAGTTAGGGCTTTTAGACTAATTCCCTTAATGTTGACAAAGAGAATGAACCAAACGGTTATGCACAGTGTTGAACTTTAAATGACGAAAAGAAAAAATGGCGTCTAGGATTTCTAATTATCTTAAATAACAAGTCAACGAAGCAGTCAAACCGAACCGACAGAAAAATCATTTTAGTCCGGGGCCAGCAGGGGCTACCGTGCACCCCCTTCCCCCATGATT
>VCCN01006396.1:68157-85174 GCA_006491835.1 Architeuthis dux | reverse complement strand
TTGGTGCACGCGCACATATGCGTGTCTGCCTATGTCAAGGCTAAACCGGGATGAGGGAATGAATAGGAAGATTGTGTTGCGCCAGTTTTCCAAATGTGGAGTGTCTCTCTGCCTTGACAATCCTTATGCTAAATTGGTTCCTTTGACCCTGCAGCAGCCAGTCTTGTATTCTTTTTTCTCCAGTTTTTATTTTTGCGTAGGTTTTTTGCTGTGTTAGCCTTTTTTTAAAAACAGTGTTTTCATATGTATGGCGTATTATGGTTGTTATAATGTGGAAACCTATTTAAACGCGTGACTGAATGCAAGTAATGTTGTTTTGTTTTTTCATGTTTATGCCCTTGGCCAGAAGACTATATTTAGTTGTAGTGAACAAGAACGAAAAGAACACGTCAGATAGTGGATTTCGCTGTTCCAGCAGACCACAGGGTGAAGTTGAAAGAAAGTGAAAAACTAGATAAGTATCTTGACCTTGCCAAAGAACTGAAGAAAATATGGAACATGAAGGTGACAGTAGTGTCCATAGTGATCGGAGCACTGTGAACGATCCTGAATAACCCTGCAAAGAGGTTGGAGGAATTGGGAATCCGGGGAAGAGCTGAGACCATCCAGACGACAGCACTGCTGAAGTCAGCTAGGATACTTAGGAGAGTCCTGGAGTATTGTGGAGACTTGCTGTCACTTGATCTCCAGTGGAAGTCACTAGTCACTACTGGTGTGAAAACTAACGAGTTCAAACAATAGTATTAGTATTAGTATTGCTTATGCCCCACCCCAAATAGATATTTCACTCTAGATGGTTTTAGAAGCCTAACAAAAAGTAACGTTTAGAATTTTAAAGTACGGAAGCTTAAAACGGCTATCGTTACTGTATCGTAAGTCTTTTGTTAACATAACTAAAACTAAGCAAGTCGAAATTATTATTCATTTTTTTACATTCACTGCATTTATTTCGATAGGAGTTCAATTTTGTTTTAGTATTCATATAATATTACATAAAAGGTATATAAAAAAGTTTTTTCTCCGAAAACTGCGATGTATGTAAACTAAACTAAAAAAGTAATCTCAACTACTATTTACCTTCATAAAGCACATTAAATTACTTATTTGCTATTCAAATATTAAGGATGCCATTAAAGAATTAACAGACACCACAAAATAAGTTTAAACCGAATCTTTATTGTTAGTATTTTCCTAAAAAAAATTGTTACATTTAATTCGCTTTAATACTGCTAACACAAACTCAAAAAGTTACTCCCATTATAACCAGTGCCGGATTAAGGCATGAGCTTTAGGGACTGCAGCCCAGAGGCCTCGGTCAGCAGGGGGGCGCCAAAGATTAAGTGAAAAGTTATTTCATTTGTGAATGCAGAATCAAAGTATAAGTATTCTAACTGATCTCATCGTATTTTAAATATGTTTTAACCTAAACAGAAAACTATGGAAGCCGGTAATGGTTTGCTTAAGGATCGTAAATTAAGTAAGTAGGACCGCAAAATAATGCTCGGGGTCCGTGGGGTGTTTCCTTTAAGCTGTACGTCCGTGCACCCGGAAAATATGCCGCAAAGCATAAAAGATTCTATCACTTTAGACACGAGTGGACAAACTCAGAATGACCTGGGACTGGCCTGACTGTGTGGTGGCATGGTAAGACCAATAAAAAAAAAAGTGAAAGAATTGGCGCCAACTTGTCTGGGCTGGACATATCAAACGCAGGTTATCTCAAGAGAATTTCATTCGAAAGAAAGATCCCTGTGTCTACTTAGCTCGCTGACCAAAAGCCACACAGAATATTTGACGGAAAAGCCCAAACTCACTCGTCATCAACCACACAGAAGACAAGTTTTTAATTTGTTGTTTAAAAAACTATCTCAAAGAAAAAGTCGACTTCCTATTTTTCCTCGGTTGTATAATGTATGTATATAAAATCAATCATATCATCTTACAGTTAAATCATTTAAAGTTGTTTTTTAACATTAAAGTTTAATTTAAAACATTTTTATTTTTTATTTTTATATTAGAGTTAATTCAAATATCCAAATTTCGACATTCAACCCACTCAACCCGGGTTGTCAATTTAGATGGAATTTTTCAATTTATCGATTCTGGAAACCCTAAAACCACGAAAATATGTTTTGTTTCAACATTAAAAGCTGTCAGAGACTTTATGGGCCAGATAACGTTCAACGTTCGGACTCTAAAAAAAGAGGCTAAATTTCAATTTAGTGGTCGGATATTGAAATTTAAAGTAATTAATATTTCTTTAACTTTTTTTCCGTTTGAAAATATCACTGGGGGCCTCACAATACCTGTAGCCCAGGGGGCCTACAAAGTCTTAATCCAGCCCTGATAATAACTACGATTTTTATTTTATTTATTTAAATTTCGTCAGCCTTTTCAATTTATCTGCAGTAAATAAAACTTAAAGAAAAGTTGTTTTTTTTTAAAAGACAGTTTTATTTAAACTAGCTGAAAATAACCGTTATTCCCAGCTATATGAAGCCTACGGCCGTAAAACATTAAATCATTACTTAACTCGAGGTTTTACGACCGTGGGATTCATATAGCTCGAGGTAACCGCCCGTAGGTCGGGTATTTTTAGATAATAATAATGATGATGATGATGATTGTTTTCATCTAAAATTCAAGATAATATTTTCATTCTCATATTCCACAATCTCATCAGTTCTTTTGGTGGAAATGTAAACATTAACATGACATCATAAAAGCAAGAGGTTAACACATGAAATAAAAAAAAAGAAGATAGGATATAAAGTATGAGAAAAACATGTCGGTTTATTCTAATTACACATAAGAGGTCATATGTACTTGTAATACTCACCGAGGGAGTCTGGTTAAAAGTTCTATAATTTAATGTGAAGTATAAGAGTTGAGTTTGTTATTGCTTGAACTTCTTCTTCTTCTTCTTCTTCTTCATTATTTACCTCTGCCAATGAGGTTGGAAGAGGTATATGTATTCACTCGTGTCTGGCTGTTTGTCTATCTGTCTGTCTGTCCACACGATACCTCCAAGAGTTCTCAGTGAATTTCAATGACAATATGTGGAAGGGTGGCTGATGAAAGATTTATTAAAATTTGGGGCAGATCCAGGAATTCTTTTTCGATTGAGATATATTTTTCATACGATAATAGTCTGGAATATGGAAAATCTAAGCACTTGACGTCTGCCTGCATCGTAGCTATATATTGTAACGTAAGGTGTCGTTAATGTAACGTGATGGTTACCAGTTATAATAAGTGGTGGTTTATTATATTAATTAGAAATATCTGACTTGGTTGGAACACAAAGTATGCTATATAAACAAATGAGTCGTAGTAGTAAACTAAACCGTAGTAGTAAGGATCTGGCTGCTATGAGAAATATAGATAGAGTAATAGTAATATGTTATGGTGCTGATGATGAGAGAGTTAGAAAGGCTAAGGTTAGCGATGTGCGCTAAGGATTCATTGTTCCTTTCTTTCCCTGTTTCTTTCTGCTGTAGTAAAAGGAATAATGCATGTATGATGCAAGGATGCACATTTAACATCATTGCAGTAAAATAAAGATGTATAACACGGATGTAACATAAGAAATGTGTTACAGAATGCATGTTATCAATATGGTTAGTTCTTATCTATAGAGAAGAAGAATGCTTTTAAAAGTTTGTATACTACTTTATTAATAGAATAAAACGGTCCATCCTTTGTTGAAGATGTTTCTTAGTGTGTAAGAAAGAGAGTGTATATGTATGAATGCGTACGTACATAATTGAAATAGAAGTAAATGTGTGTTGGACCGACCTTAGTTCTGCTGGCGACAGAACTAAGATTGGACGAAGATCGATATCAGTTAGCCTTCGTATAGGAGAAGGTGCATGGAAGGTGTTGGCTGGTGTAAATGTTAGCTTTTCGGTGTGGTTCTTGTCAACTTCCTAAAGTTAAAAAGGGATAGACAAGATACAAGCCTTTCCTAGACATTTAGTCTGCCATGCGTATCGAATTACAATTCAAGTGGTATATTTTCATGTAGTGTTAGTTAGTTATCTGAAAGTGTACTTGTGGACAGATAACTTGGTTCTAGGGATATCTGAAACCTGGGTGTTTCGTGGAAAAAATGATTTTACTCAATGACCAGCGTGTGTTTGTGTGAGTTCAAAATACATATGTGAAATGTATCCGTTACAAAATGAACTGATTTTCATTTGGTCTTTAGTGACAATGGCGATTGCAGATGTATGCGCTCTCTGAGTGCTTTCTAGTTTATTTCGTAGAAAATATAAATCCAGAGGAAACATGAAAAGTATCCTTCATAATAACAGACACAATCACAAAATAAATGTAGCAAAGGTCCAAGAGTGTACCTAACTGGGGGGCAGGGGTGCGGGACCCTAATTTGCCGACAAATAAGTGAGTCCATCAAAAAAAGCCTAAAGGGTGAAGAAAGTGGACATGTCCTACGAATGTACACAAAAATCTCATCAATTTCAAAGATCTTACAAATTTACTAGACTTCTAAATCAATAATTAATAATCATCTTTACTACTAATTAGGTATTTCTACGCACTTTGGACACCCCATTTTAAAACGTAAATTAAAATTTAAAAACTGTTGTTTGTAAGTTTTTTCTTGTTTTTGTTAGAAAGAATAATGTCCAAATATGTGTCCAGAAAAAAGAAAAAAAAATTTCAACGTAGAATTGTGCTCTTAAAAGTCAATTTAAAGTTTTAAACTAAAATTTCCTCCATTTTGTTGACCTTTTTGGGAATTTTTAAAAATTCGAATTCTGTAATTTAAAAAAAATTGAAAAATCAAGAATTCTTCCGATGTTTTTTTTTAAATTAGATATACTTAGTTTCATCATTACTGAACAATCCTTAACCGAATAATTACGATTTTCCATTAAAAAATACATAAAAACCTCTTTTTTTCACGTCAATATATTTGTCAACACCTTCCGTTTGCCGCCAGAGATAAGGGCTCTTGACACGCGCAGATACGCTAATTACATATTACGGAAGTCGCTATTTGTCAATAAACAGAGGCTTACTGAGATTATGACATCAGTTGTGTCCTCTTTTGTTGACATGAACATTTACGTTTATGTCCATCCATAGAAAACTTTCGGCCAATTAAATCACAGCAAAAATAATAATTTAAAAAATCGGTTTCAGTTTTCATTTTTTACATATCTTTACTTACCCTTTCACAGTACATCACGTGTGAACAGATTTTAACTTATCATAACAGAAACAGAATAAAAAATTAAATTTTTCAAAACAGTAAAATCTTAAGAATTTTCTATAAAAATGATTTTAATGCTAAGATTATTTCTCTTTTCATGGACAATAGCGATAAATCATATTTTACCAAATGAATGAAAAATATTGGCAAATAGAGCAGTATTTTTTTTTTTCGCATTTTTAAATAATTTAAATTAAAATTTTTTTACGGAAACTCAGATTTAGCCTTTTCAAAAACAGAAGCAGAATTTATATGTTCATTGGCTTGAGTTAGTAATGTAAAAATATCGGACAGATCTTGAAAATAAATCAAATTTTTAAGATGAGTTTTTTAATAACAATGAAAAAATATTTGTTTCCCGAAATTTGGAATACAAACTGATTTTTGTAAAATTCATCCTTTATTCGATAAGTATTGAACATTTTATTAAAATCGAATCGGTAGTTGCTGTATAATAAACTATTAAAATCTAGGTGTTTTTTTATCGTTGAAAGTGGAGAAAATTTACTAATTAGTACGGAAAATATTTTGTTTATTTTGATTCAATAATATCGCCCGCTTTATAAGGTGTACACAAATAATTTTTATCCCATATATTTCGCCAATCTTTCAACTTAATAATGACACTAACATTTTTCAACGAAAAAATTAAGTTTTATATGATTTTGACGTTTATTTAAATCAAGATGTCAATTTTCCGTATTCTGCGCAGAAATACCTACTACTAATAAATTATTTTACTAAGGGAAGAAATTTGCAGCCAGAAAGAGCATTGGGGGGGGGGGCGCACCCACTTCGGTACGCCCCTGCAAATGTTCAGATCATTTTGTGGGTCACGCATCATCACTTCACTCTGACCCAGCTTACTGTGGTTGTTGTTGGTTTAGTGCACACAAAACAACCAAGTTTGACTTGACACTGACTACCAGTGGTTTGGTATTGTACTACTCATCCGTTGTTGCTATTACGTTGGTAATATAACTATGTGGCTTGGATTCGTCGACGATGAAAAAATCACTTGTATGTGATGAAAAAGTTCTACTTGTTGAATTTAAATTCTATTTTGCAGATGGAGAAATAGAAAGAGTCAGAAAAAGAAAGAATGATACAGTTAGAAAAAGAAAGAAGGAGAGAGTAAGACGAAGAAAGAAAAGGAAAAGATAGAAGGAACGAAAGAAAGAGACAAAAAAAGAGTCAGAAAAAGAAAGAAAGAAAGAAAGTTACAGGCAGAAAATAAAAAGAGCAAAGGAAAGAGAGACAGAGACAGAGATAACGAAAGAAAGAGGCAGAAAAAGAAAGAAACGAAAGAAATAATTTAGTATTGGTCTCGTCCGAAGACGAAGTTAATTCAATATTAACTAACCAAAAAAAAAGAAAAAGTGAAAAATCATTATCTGTGGTGAGTAAAATTTAATTTTATGTTCAATGTTAAAGTTTTTTTTAGTTTTGCACGTTATGAAAAATGTGAAAAAAATCACTTTTTTTACATTGAAAAGTTGAACTCAATTTAAAAAAAAGGATAAAAATTTAATTTAATATTTTATGAAGGTTTTTGGATTTGCACGTCATTTTAATTGATATTTTTTTAATCTGTTAAAAGAAAGTTTAAATTCATTTTTATGCATTTATTTTTTTTTTTTGTTTTAAAAAGTTTTGCGAATGGATTCAATAAAGTGACCAAAAAGTGATTTATATTGAAAAATCTTTAGAATTGAAAAAAGTCTATTAAACAATTTGACAACTTCTTCTCGACTCGGAATCTCAAAATGACAAAATGTATGGATTAGCTAGGAAAATAAAAATTAAAAAAACAAACAGACATAACACAAACATTTAAACATACGACTAGAAAATCTGTTTAATTTTTATTTTAGAGCTAAATAGATCGAAATAAAAATAGAAAAAGAAGAAAAGAAAGAAAAGAGGCAGGAAAAGAAAGAGTAAGGGGGTAAAGAAAAAGAACGAAAGTTAGAGACAGAAATTGAATAGAGCGAAACAAAAAGACAGAAAAAACGAAAGAAAGGTAGAAAAAAGAATAAAAGAAAGAAGAGAGAAAGAAAAGGGACAGAAAAGAAAGAAAGGGTTAGAAAAAGAGAGAAATTTGAAAGAAAAAAGAAAGAACGAAAATTAGATGGAGGAATCAGAAAGAACGAACGAAAGAGATAGAAAAGAAGGAACGGACGTGTCAGAAAAGGAAAGAAAGAACGAAAAAGAAAAAGAAAGAAAAAGGCAAAAAACGAAAAATGTGGTTGAAAAATAAAAAAATGAAAGAAAAAGAAAGAAAGAAATCGTGGAAGAAAAAGAAAGGAAGTAAAAGAAATAGAGGAAGAAAAAGAAAGGAAGAAAAGGAAAGAAAAAAAAGAAATGTGGGTGACAGGTTTTCCCACACTTGTTTTGCAGATGCTATGTTTTTTTTTCTAGATGCAGTTGTCCCAGATTTCAGTAATGGAGTAGAACCCCCCCCCCCCTCTCGCCAAAAGACCTTCACCTTTTTTAATTTCCTATTTACGTGTTCACTCCTATCAAGAATTAAATGGACAATTGCGATGTTGACAAAAGCTAAACGCAAACGGGTACCCACCCTCCAAGAAGAAAAGCGGGGGTGATTGCTGCTGCCATGGAAACTAAATAAAAGTTTAAATTAATAAATAAATGAAATTTGCTGACGCTAACAGCATTCGAGGGTTGGGATTCTTTACTTGACCTCATATTCTGATTTCTGAACAAGCATTTTGTTAAAAAAGAAAAAGAGTGAATTTTACTTCTTGAATTCTAGGAGATGAAATCGTTTTATAAATCACTATGAAGAACTGGTTGACGTCTGCCAACGATGTTGGAAGATCTATATAATTTATTCACTCATGTCTGTCTGTTTGTCAGGACAATATCTCCAAAGGTTCTCAATGAGAGATAATTTGTCATATATTAAGACAATAGGCCAAAATATGGAAAATCGAAATACAGTAGCTATATATGAACTGATTTTCATTCAGTTTTTAGTTAGTCTATAGTGTTGGCAGAGATAAATGCTCTCTAGTTCTGAAATTGTCTAAATCTTTTCAATAGAATTTTGGCTGAAGTTGCTTGTGTTCACTTCACACTAATGTCTATAACAAAGGCATGAATCCACCTTACCTTGTACTCTGTCCCGTTGTTATGATATATTCATAAAACTTGTCTCTGCAATGTCACATTAGTTTACTGTGAAGAGAGTGGATGAGTGAACATTTGGGAAAACCACTCTCCCATAACTACCTGACAGGCAAGGCAGTAGTATCAGAAAAATGCTGTTACACCTAGTGTCAACCTTGACAAGAGTCAATCAGTCAGTATCAGTTGTCATACTTTTAAGAGTATTATAGTCTATTATTTACTGATGAGAATATTCAGTTAGAATATTAAAAAACATTCAGATTGTTCCTTTGTTTATGTATAGTCAAATGTTTATATCAAAGCATTTTCAAATGTCCTGTCTTCAGACAGTTTAGTGCTAAAGATATCCATATGTGTTTATCAATAATCTATATATATATAAAAGTGAATGTCTGTCTGTCTGGCTGTATGTATGTATGTTCCAAGTTGTAGGCCACAGTTTTGCACCTAAGAAGCTGGAATCTGGCATAGGGGTACATCTTTTCAAGGCAAAGTCTATGCGACTTTTTAATCACTGCTACCAAAGGTTTAGGTTATTCATGTGTTCACACATTTCTATGTATCCATGTATCTATCTATCTATGTATCCGGACTGTGCCCTGCCCTAACAGTTCATAATAGAAACTTAAAGTTTTGCACACACACTCCCATTAGTAGGGAAAATGTTTGTTTTTTTGTTTTTTGAAAATTCATATTCAAAATAGGGTTTTAGTGTAAATTCATATTCAAAATAGGGTTTTTCAATGTAATCTTATGCTAAATTGGTCACTAACAGACATTTTTTAGTGATAATAAAATGAGATCAAACTTTTTTCAGAAAAGAGCAAATAATTAGATCCAAATTTTTTTCAGAAAAGAGCACATAATGAGATCCAAAGATTTTCAGAAAAGAGAAAATAATGAGATCCAAATTTTTTCAGAAAAAATATAATGAAATCCAAATTTTTAAGGTGATGTTTCTGTGGGTTAATTCGTGTACACCAGTATCCTGTAGAAGAATGATAAAAGTGTTTGTTTCTATCTTCAGGATTTATGGCCAGATTCTAAGAAGATAATTACTAAACCGTTTTTCTAAATGGCATGGGGTGGGGGGGTGTATATCAGACCACATTTTATTGATTGATTTGTTTTGTTTTGTGGCACATCAACCCTTAATGGGTTATTGATTGCCAAAATTAGTTCAAAATTCCGAAAGTCGGAGGTTTTCTTTTTCTTGTGACTTTGATGAAAGATTTTTTTTTTTTTAATAGAGTCTTGCGACTTTGGTGAAAGAACAGGTGGTCCCTGTTTGAGGGGATCTTACCCCTCTACAGGGGATGCAGTCGGCGTATTCTAGGCCCCAGCCGACAGGGCCATCATTTTATTGGACTGTGTGCCAGATCATGCTGCATATAATCATGTTATATTGTATGTTCATTTTTATTTAATTTTTTTTTATTGCAATATTTATTTTTTTAAGATTATCATTTTAAAATATCCGTTTAATATTTTCAGGTGTTTTTTAAAAATTATATATAGTATTTTTTAATATTTTAAGATATTTTTTACTTTTTGGTTTATGTTTATGTTTTTGCAAATTTTTCTTCAAAAAACAAGAACCATAAGTTCAATAATGCATCCATCATCCGTAATAGTAGTAACAAGAGGAGGAGGAGGAGGAGGAGGAAGAAGAGCAAGTGATCTTCTTTGAGTCAATTCACTCTTTTAATGTTTTGTCTATTAATTTTCACGCAATTGCAATACAGAAATAATCCACGAGTATTATGTTCAATAAAAATCGTAAATGGCCATTTTTGGCTTTTTTAAATACAAAAATGCAGACCTCAGAATTCTTTTAATGACATCACATTGTCTCTTCTGACATAATAGCAGCTGGTAAATAAAACACAATACCCCCTCCCTTCCTCTTTCTGTCGTCTAACGTAATCGTAAACGACCGACGACCAAAAAGTGTTTTATTAACATTGTGGTTAAGTTACTGAAAACCACGACCATAACTGAAACAATATTAAGTGAAACCGATAGACACAATTACATAAATAGGGTTATTTAATTTATATGCAGTGTAGGAATTTTTCGACTAACCATTCATAGTAGAAACTTGAAATTTTGCACAGACATTTCTCTCAATGAGTAGGGAGAATGGTGTTTTTTTGAATAGGGGGATTCAATTTTCAATGTAAGCTTATGCTAAATTGGTCACTAGTTTGTGCCAGCTTTTTTTTGAAAATTCAGCCATTTCTTAGGGATCACAGCCAAATTTTTAATTGATCAACACAGCACATATGGGTGGTGGTGATTAATAATTTCCCTTGGAATGCTAATTCTGACTGTATTGGAGTAGATAAAATATTGGGGTTTTTTTTCAAGTCAAAAAAATCATTTAACTTGCAATTCCACTTACAATATTATCGTAACAGCACCGAGTGTGGGCAAATTTAAGAAAAGGATGGATGAGCTATGGAATAATCCTGCCGTTTATTACAACTACAAAGTCATGGTTACCAGCGTCTTAAATAAAAGAGCAACCCACCCCAGCAGAAAAGACAAGCCCTAGGAGCTGGAGTAAAATCTAATCTATCCTGTTTTTATCTTTTTTTTCTCAATAACGTTATAACGAAACGATGTTGAATGAAACATTGTTAAAGAGGGAGTTGCCATATAGCGAACTCATGTGATTGTATTTATTTGATACATTCAAAAACTCGGGCAAGGACGGGTACTGCTTGCTAGTTATAAATAAGAAGTATTACAGTTGATGCTGAGAGAAATAAAAAAACTTCTTTTCTATCATTTCAGAAAATGCTGCTTCCCAAAATTTTGTTGCTGGTTGTGATTCATGTTGTCTTCTTCTTCCAGCCGTGCTGTAAGCTTTTTCTTCTTTTTTGTCACCCCCCCCCCAGTCTTTTATTCATTCTTATTCGGGGGGGGGGGGGTATGCACTGTGATTACTTGACATTACTCGACAAATAGCTATTGTACAAAGTTGACATTCACCAGATATACTAGGCAGCACACATGGCAGTGCAGTGTCAAGTTTGAATTTTGATCAGATGTTCTCCAGAAATCTAAAAAAAAATAAGTTTGATCAGCTGTTCTCCAGATATCTAAAAACAAAATAAGTTTGATCAGCTGTTCTCCAGAAATCTAAAAAAGTATGAATGCCTGTTCCAGATGTACATGTTTGGATGGTGTGTGGCTGCCATGATTGTCATGTAAAATAATTTTCCATGTTATGGTGCCCTAGTTTAACTAATTTCAGAGATGTTTTGAGGCTATATGGGATGAGTATTTGGACATACTCCGGCTAATTTTCCTTATCAGTGAATTCTTCAAATAGAGACTTTTAGTAGTATAATGAGGGACCGCCATTCTCCCTTCCCCCCAAAAGTAAGGGAATGTTATTACCACACATTCCCATAGCACTAAACCACAGTCCACTGTTACTTGTGCGAAACTGTTGAAAACAAATACTTTAAGAATACAGCAATGAAAAAATAAATAAAAACTTGTCATTCAACCTTGTTGGGTGCCAATAATTGTTTTATGGAACGGCCATGGAAAATCTTAAAAACAAGACATTCAAAATTCTATTCCTCAAAACAGGTAAATGTAGTGCAAGAACTTGTCTGCATAAACTTAGAGTAATAGAAGCAAACATTCGTAGAAACAGATGTGAAATATGCCTATGATTTGGTAAGCATGAAATGATTTCCAAGGGTTGGGGTTGGTGTTTTTAATCATATTTAATAAGTTTATTGATACAAGGTGTCTCTAAAGAGTCTCTATCTATTTTATTACACTGTTTGAACATGAATAAATAATGTCAATTTCAGTCATACATGAAGAGACACACAAGATACAGGCTTTTAAAATTACTAAGTGCACAAAATATTGGCACCCTTGAAAAAGAATGCGGAGTGCTGAAGGTTAATATACATGGGTAATAGTTTTGTACATGGTGGGTAGGAGAAAAAAACAACAACAAAAACAAAAGAACAAAACAAACAAAAAATAAAACAAACAAAAAAACCAACAAAAAACAAAAGAACAAAACAAAAACAAAGAACAAAAAAAAAACAAACAAAAAACAACAACAAAAAACAGAATGAGCAGATTGTCTTGCAAATGAATTAAGTAAATAATCGGTGGAGTTTTTAAGATGAAAGGTAAAAAATATGTGGTTTCGTTCATGTTGGACATCACATCCACGATTCAATGAATCCTTGGTATTGTGGGGCCGCTGGTTGGTCTCCCTCTCAATGATGCACCAGACATAGTAATCCAGGGGATTCAAATCAGTAGAGCTAGGAGGCAATATGTTGGGAGCTTTGATCAGTGTGCTCCCTTTTCATTTCCTGTGTCAGATTAGAAGCTGCCATGTCGATGCTGTCAATACGTCTGAAAGAGAAATGAGAAAGTTAAAATTTGGCGCATGCCGTATAAAATTACGTTTAGTCATCTCCCATTGAAGGCCTGCTAAAGTTGTGTTCTGAAATACCTGGCACACCCTGTATTTCACTCTAATTCACTTTGGATGAAAAGCATGAACTGCAAAACTGTTGCTTATACAAATCTCAGGCCTCACATCAAGGAAAAATAAGAGCAAAAATGTCAGAAAACCAAATTCTACCGTAGAAGGTGATGAAGAGTAATTGCAAGATAAAAGCCCTTGTTCATTGCAAGATAATCCATTACAAGATAAAAGCCCTGACTCACAGATAGCACTGAGTTGCCACCAATCACAATAAAATGGAAATTTCATTGAGTTATCCATAGAATTACAATGACGGTCATTTCCGTTATTTGCAGTTAATTGTTTAATAAAGAGTCAGCACAACCCACCCTAGAAAGTCAGTAGGGTGTAGTCAATTGCTGGCTCTTTCTGTGGGTAGAGTTAGGTATACACATAGCACTTTTCAGGTTTGGCTTCTGTCAGAGCCCCCACCATTTCACATCCATGCCCCGGCAGTGTGCTCGTTATACTTCCAGTCCCCTGCCCTTTGTGACATTTTGTGAAGTCCTTGCTGCTGGCTGAATCCTAATCTGGCTCACATACATTGTTAGAAACCATCAAACAAAGCTGTCATACATAGTTTTCTTCAGTCTTTAAGCTAGTCTGGCTGGGTGGCTGGCTACATATGTATCATGCGTACTGGCCACACCAATGGAGCTGAAAATTTAAACATTTTACTCCTCATTATGTCTATAAAAAATGTTTTTTTTGTTTTTTTAAATAATAATAGGTTTTTAGTGGGGGTTTCAGTTTACAATGTAAGTTTATGCTAAATTGATCCCTTAGTTTGTGTCTGCTTGTTTTTTGGAAATTCAGACTTTTTTAGTAATCACTGCTCAACAAAAGGCGAGAGAAGTATATTCATTGATCACCTTTTTTTCAATTTTTTAATTGGTTACCCCCAACACAGTCACAGTCTTGAATAAAGAAAACTATTCATTTATTAAATCAAATGCTTTTCCAGACTTTGAAGAACCAAAACCATGATGGGACACATTTGTCCCATTAGACATTTATTGTTTTCTATGTTTGTTTTTCATGAAACATATGCCCCAGAAGACTTCTAAAAGAGATCTATGGGACATATTTATCTTAGCAGTCATAGAAACCTTGGGAATATACAGTATCACCTATAAATAAGTACACCCCTACCACTTTTTAATAGAAAGTTAATTGTCTTTGGACGGCAAAATATTCATATTTTTGGCAACAGAGTTTCAATGCTACAAGTTTGGTCATAAATAATATCTGATAATATCTGTTTTGATTGTGTAATGGTTTTGTTTCATATTGTTAATCCAAGTGGAAAAAAATCACAGATATATTTTGATCGAGACGTTATTTTTATAAAAAATACTGAATTTGTTTACAGGGAAGAGTGCGTAGTTTGAAACAGTGGGCAGGAAGTATTTTTTTCAGCAAAACATTAACCCAAGTGGAATAGTCCAGTGTTACAACCCGCAAACCAAGAAAATCACACTGTTCCTTATTATATCTTTATTAAATGTCCTCTTAGAGTAAAAGAACGATGTTTATTTATATTGTGTCTCTGGATATTTCCTGGGAAAAAATTCACGGATATATTTGAATTTCTTTGAGATGATTTATTTAGAAAAGAAACTAAACAGGTCTGCTTAGTCACTCAATAGTAACTGTCAGTTGATTGGAAAAAGGGGTGATCAGTGAATAAGTTACTTATCTTACCTTTTGTTGGGCTGTGATCACTAAAAATGTGTAAATTTAAAAAAAAACAATTGTGAAAGCTGCTAGACACAAACTAAGGGATCAATTTAGCATAAACTTACATTGTAGATTGAAACCCCTACTAAAAGAATATTTCGGGTTTTTTTCTAGACATAATAAAGAGTAAATTTTTCTAGCTTCATTGGTGCGGCCTGTATGTGTGATACATACATACATACATACATACATACATACATACATACATACATAGCCAACCAGCCAGCCATCCAGCCAGCCAGCCAGCCAGACCAACATGAAAATTGAAGAAACCTATGTTGACAGTTTTGGTTTCTAATAACATATTTACATATATTTCTTTAATCCCCACATTTTTGATGATGTGATGTCTGTGGATCTGATATGGAAAGTAAAGAAAACTAGTATTCCAAGGAAAATTATGGATCACTGCAATCCATATTGCTGTGTTGGGGGTGAACAATTAAAGAGTTGGATAAAGAGGTGATCAATGTAGAAGTTACTTCTCTTGCCTTTTGTTGGGCTGTGATCTCTAAAAAAAGGTCTGAATTTTCAAAAAACAAGCAGGCACAAACTTGTGACCAATTTAGCATAAACTTACATTGCATATTGAACCCCCCTCTAAAAACCCATTTAGGTGGGGAATTTTCAAAAACAAAAAAAACAACATTTTCCTTGCTCTTGAGGGGCGTGTGTGTGTGTGCAAAATTTCAAGTTTCTACTATGAACGGTAAGGGCTACACAAATTCTGGATACATAGATACATTTAAATGTCAGAACACATGAATAACCTAAACCCAGCAACAGTGTTTAAACTGGTCTGTTGTGGTAAAAAAAAAAAGTTTTAAGACTTGTAAAAAAAGGTTTCCCTTCAATTTTGACTCCTTAAAGGAGGGAAAAAAGTTACCCTTATTTTTTTACTCCTTAAAGAATTATATATAAACATATACAATAAGATATGTATATGTATATATGTATATGGAATGGAAAGTCAGGGTCCAGTTTAGTATTACCGTTATGTTGTAAATAGAACCCCCTCTAAAACCTTTTTTAAAGAATTTTTCTCAAAGCATTTTACTTTAAAACCTTTCCCTAGGTCCATTGAGTATGCATGCCATGTTTAGGTGGTTTCTATAGTGAGACAGACAGACAGACAGTGTGACATTTCTCACTTATACAGGGAGTTTACAAAAGAAATAAACCCTTTCAAAAATTTATTAAAGCAAAACTATTTCAGACAGGTCTGATTAGTCACTCAGTAGAAACCGTCACGTGTCCAACGTCTTTTGGCCACATGCCGTGTTGGGGGTGATCAATTAAAAAAAATAGAAAAGGCGGTGATCAATGAATAAATTATTTCTCTCAACTTTTGTTGTTTTCAAAAAACAAGCATGAAGGTGACACAAACTAAGGGTCCAATTTTTTTAAAAAAGAAAATTATATTTGAGATCGCATTGTACTCGAGTAAATATGCTAAGTGCAAAACAAATGTTAACTTGTTTAGTGGTGATGGATCGAATCAGTCCAAATTGTAAGGTTGGTATAATGACAGATATTAACAGATTAAAAATGCAAACCGAAGACGTAATCACAAAGATCCTTTATTCATACATATTTACAATGACTGCAGTCAACGACACACATCTGTGTCTACGCCTATCTCCTAAAACCAGAGATCGCATTCTACTCGAGTAAATATGCTAAGTACGAAACTAACAAATGTTAAATTGTTTTGTTTGACGATTTCTAATATTGACCGACAGAAAGCGTGATAGACAAACGAACACATTGCTTATTATAATGTAGATTATGATGATGACGATCTTCGATTGATTTTCAATAAAAGTCTTGTTATCTTTTCAGCTTCAAAGAACATCATTGAGCCATTGTATGGTTTGAAATTTGCCCAACTGAACAAGGCTTATTCTCTGGTTTGTCATTTTGGACCTGGCGAAGATGTCGAATGGATGGATTCGGAAAAACATTACATCGATATTAGATTCATGTGCCGATCGACTCGAACGGCTGGTGCAAAGACGTCAAAACTCTTTCAAGATGCCGTCACTCATTGCAATCGCACAGCCAAAACGTCTACACTGGAAATTAGAAACATCACCAAAGCTCATAATGGCACGAAAATAAAATGTATCACGGAAGACAGGAAGGAAGAGTTTCAGATCAAAGTTTCTAGTGAGTACATTTCAAATTATCTGTACCTTTTTTGAAAAGAAATCAACATCTGGAAAACTAGGAATGATTTGCAAAACTAGAAAAAATAAACCAATGCTTGATGGTGAAGCACCACTTGATATTCACTAGGCTTAGCTTCATATTGTTATGGTTCATTACAGCTTGTAAATAAATACTATTGAGTACTGAATAATCACTCC